>JAHBCN010003771.1:0-71152 GCA_019359885.1 Listronotus oregonensis | reverse complement strand
TTTTAAAAAAAATCAGTACTTTTGGGTTGTTTTTTAATGAGCATTTATAAATTATGTAGGCAATTTTTATACCAAATTTTTAGACCTTTTTACTTTTTTTAATATTACTCATATTTACATATCACAAAATATTTAAGACTTTTTTAAAGTAAATTAAGAAAGATAAACATTATCACATAAACATTTTTTTATATAAACTGTTACACTTTATGTGGATTTAAAAAATAAGCTTTCCATATTAAATAGTCGTACAAAAATTTGGGAAATATGAAAGGAGAGTTGTAGACATCAGATATTTTTATGAAAAAATTTTTTCCCTATAGTTTATATTAGTTTTTTTATTAGGGATAGTTACTTGTCACTGGTTTTATCTTGGAAACTATTGTACTACTTTGGGGTGAACGAAAAAATGATTATCAAAAATAACAGGCGATTTATCACATTTTTTTACATCCATATTTTTTCAATGGCATCTTTAATAGCAGAGTGGACGCAACATTTACTTTTATACACAAAAATGCTAAAACTTTAGGGTAAACAATTTTTTAATATTGTTAATTAATTAGTTTCTTGAGGTTTTAATAATCGATAGGCTACTTCACAGTTTTAGCTTTAGAAAACTCAAACACGAAGGATATTTAATCAAATCTTTTTATTGATAAGCCTACGGTTTAAAAAATAGGGTTCCCCTTTGTTAATGCTTTTTGCTTTAAGTAAATGTTCGCCCACTCTAGATGTTTAACAGAAAATAGTATATGAGGAAAGGCGTGCAAAATCGTTTAGTAATTTTAATCAAATCCGTGATCATTACTTTATTATTAAAAAGTTTGCCTTTTTAAAATACTTTGTTTCTCCTAGTGATAAAGTATTTTACTAATTTTTATTTTAAAGCTGTCCCATCCATATGTTGCTGTACATGGTTAACAAAATACGTTTACGACCATACTTAATTAAACATCTGTATTATTAATCACCACACATTAGGAATCCAAAGATCTTTTAATGTTATATAATCAACATAACAGAACCACCTATTTAAATCCTTAGAAAAACCTCTTTACAACGTAAGTTATATAACGTGGATGTTTCAGAATATGTGTTAGGCCCAACCAATGCAAAATACGTAACGAGGCCGTGTAAGTTTCGAAACCAAAACGTTGTATTTTTAACGTAACTACGATTTTGTTTAGTTGAAGGAAATATAACGAAACTATTAGGTTCAAGGCGCTGTTATTGTTTCAAGATGATTAACGTAACAAAGGAACAAGAAAACATAAATGTAACGTAGTTAGGCTGATTTTTTGCTTAGTGGGTAGTAACTTCTTTTTTAATAAACAGGTCAATATACTAAGCTTAAAAAAAGTTATGCCATCTTAAACAAGTGGGGTAGGTCGTAGCTTGCGCCCTCTATTAGCAACTTAAAAAATATGGACAAATTTGAATTTCTCGCCTCAAAAAACCCCCAAATCTCCAATTTCGTACCGCTATGTCATTTAGTTAAGAAATTATTACGAAAAAACGAAAACAAAATTAAAAGTTTTTAACACCCTGTATCTTAGGTATTATCAACCATATCATTTGTTTTTTATGAAACGGGGCGGCCATTACGCAGTCTAGTCTATGCCTACTGTGAAATAAACAAAAATTATCGTTTTTAGAGCTTAAGCAATCTGAAAATTGAAGAGCTCTTTTTAAAAATGTAAAAATCCAATATGGCGTCCGTATGAAAATTCAAAGTTTGGGTAAATATCTCAAAAACAAATAAAGTTAAAAAAATATTTTTACTTAAATTAAATTCTTCTTAAAGAAGTGTTCAAATAATGTAGTAATCTTAAAACCGTAAAATTGGTAGTTTGCGAGCTACAGGCAAAATTTAAAAATGCACCATTTTGGTTTTTCTTAATTATCTCAAAAACCATAAAATATATTTCTATGTTTGAAATATATAACAAGGCTCAAGAACCTTTACCATAATAATAGCATTTCACCCGCATGGACACTCGATTTTGGCTGTTTGGTTTTTCTTCCATTCTGGCTAAATATTGCCCCCCTCCAACTTCGTCGCGTCCTATCACATCACGCGCTCTGTCTTTTGTTGCAGACTCCGCGGCATAGCGCGCGTCTTATTTAAAAGGCTTCGGGAAAGCTTTCGAAATTACGTCTTAACCATCGGAAATATTGGCCCTGTAACAGATTGACGGGACCAGAAGTCCCTTGCAGCAGTTCTAGCCCAATAACTACGGACACCGGGCACCTAGAAAGTTAAGTGAGGTGTAGAAATTCTTAGGACAATACCCGTAATCCAATTGAACTAAAAAAACCGTCAGCGCTCCCAACGTTTCGTCGAGATATCAACATCCACCATCATGGTCCCCGGACTAGCTAGAATATCCAAGAAAAAGATTTGTCCGTTATCTGAGCAAGCCGAAAGGATCGAATTGTCTCTAGAAAATAACCAAAGAACCACTGAATAACCTAGTGATGTCGGCCTAGGCCCAGTGCGCACAAAAGAGCTCCAAGCCGTGGAGATCAGAAGAGTCTTCTTTTTATCGCTTTATTCTGACACTCTTAAAGCGAGGTCTAAATCCTTCAATTCGGGATCAGAAGGGATCAGAACGACTTACCAGCGCGAAGGAGACAACGTTGTATTTAAAAGTTCTTGTAGTTAAACAGAGGCAAATCTAATTAGCCACCTAAAAATTGGCCATTACTTCTTCCTCGGAAAGATCACGTTTAGCAACATTGATATTTCCGAGGTGTCCGATGCTCCGATTCAACCCGTTATGTCGTCAGTGCCCGCATTAGTACAAGGGTCAGTGCACCGTTGTCAGTTTTAAACCTGCATTGGGAACATATTTGCACTAACTGTATTGTGTTATGTTCGGACGATTTTAATGAAAAAAAAAACAGCATGTGTTCTTTAGGTAAAAAAAACTCATTATACTATCTTATCACTTTTTTAAAAAACAATAATTATATTCTTCTCTTGCGCTGGGTCGTTGTGGATTGGCAAATGGAGTCGCAGTTCATTTTTCATGTGACTTGGTATAGAACACTCTGCATAAAATAAGTAATTCATCTTGTAAAAGCCTGATTCTATGTTTCACCACTGGATTTACTCCTCTCACCGTGTTGAAAACTACGTATTGCCCACTAATTGCATATTTCTCGATATCATATGTACCCTAAAAAATGCATTATGTATTTAAATAAATTCTAATAAATTAAAAGAAAAATATACAGTGAGTAAAAAAAGTTTGGACGAGAGAGAGGGAGAGATATATTGATTTAAGACACATCAACCCGTGAGGATTTTTTAGTGTCTAAAAGAATTTTATTAAAAATCAAGGTGTCAAAAGGCGACATAGATATAAAGACGCAGTACAAACGTTAATTGGTACACAAACGAGTAAAAATATCACAGTGATTGTAAGCAGTTTCAGGTGTTTTAATATGTTCCTGTGCGTATGAGACCTAGATATGTTCTATTAGAGATGAGGCTCTGAGAAAGGAAATCATCTTCTCAGTGTTTTTGTAAGAAAGCTTTTCTTTAAGAAAGCCTCGGATATCATGGTTGTATAAAATGTGGGAGTATTTGGGACAGGAATCCAAGATATGCTTAATTGTGAGGGTGATCTCACATGTATCGCAAATAGGGGGGTCGGATCGGTTGATTAAAAATCCGTGGGTCAGTCTGGTATGGCCAATTCTCAGTCTAATTCTGGGATTAAATCTTTTTTTTTTTAATTTGTTTTCACAACGTTTCGCATCAATCTTATTTGGCATTTTTAAGTGATGTTGTTTGCTCCGCGTCTCGACTTGAAGTGGTTGCCCGAAGCAACTCCACTGCTTCATAATAATAATAAAAATGTATCATTTAAATGTGTATTTCAGTGAATGTTCTAACTGTGCCAAGTTTAATTTAAACCGAAATAGCCGATTTAAAATATGAAATAATGAAATAAAAATAAAATCCCAACTTTGAAAACGTTTCTTTTCACACCTTGTATCTTAAAAGTGAGGTCGTTTTGGACCTATGTGTATATAACATTTTCGCCTTATTTTTGGCCAAGGAGTCTTCCATTAAGGGATGGCATATGTTGTTGGATCAACCTATATATTTCACCAAAAAACATCTTACCGCAGGAATAGGGCAATTAGGTGGAAATGATGTTTCATCAGCCAAATTTTGATAAGACGTAGATTTGACAACGGATCTGCATACAGATCGATCACCTTTATATATAACTTCCCATTCTTGATCCTCTTGATCCCAAACTGACGCTTTGTATTGCTGAAAAGTATCAAGGATTAAGTCCTGAATGTATCGCTTACATTTTATGAATATTTTTTCACACAACCATAGTGGAAAAAAATTAATTATTATTATTTTATATTTATTGCTTAACATACTATTTTGATTGTAAATGAAAAATGATATATATATATATATATATATATATATATATATATATATATATATATATATATATATATATATATATATATATATATATATATATATATATATATATATATATATATATATATATATATATATATATATATATATATATATATATATATATATATATATATATATATATATATATATATATTATATTAATATAATTTTGGGGGACAGTCCCGTTTTTTCACATTTTGTGTTCCGCGACGTTTTTCAAAAGTCCCGACTTTTAGAATTAAGTTAAATTCGACAAATTCTTCTGAAGATTTTTACAATATTTTAAAAATATAAATAAAAAATATGTCAAGGAATAAAATATTATACATTTTTTATATTTATAATTGTACTTATGTTAAAAAAATAAATAAAAATATACGATATTATTTTTATTTTGTATGAAAATTTTGTTTAACCCCCCCCTTCAGAGTTGTCCCGCTTTGCCCATCTAAAAATCTGATCACCTATATATATATATATATAATATATATATATATATATATATATATATATATATATATATATGTTAGTGAAAAAATAATATAGGACTATTCATACTTAAGATAGTATACACAAAAACTAAAAAAATCAAAATTGACCCAAGACAAAAGTACCCTGAATTTTAATTTTACAGCTAAATGAAATGAGAAAATGTTGATTGGTATCAAAAATTATATTTGTTTCTACTCTTAGTGAATTATTATAAAAATAAATTTGACATTTTGTCATTTTTACCAACAATTAAAATTATTTCAATTTTATCTTGCATACTTAATTTCAAGAGCATATTTATCTTATTAAATATTCAGACAAATATAATTACCACAGCTGACACTTAAAATTTAAATTCAGTTGGAGGATGGTGGCAAGATAATGGACGTGCCATTAAAAATAAGATTCTAATTTTTAAGTTTATTTTTAATAATAATCTACTAAGAGTAGAAAGAGATATAATTTTTAATGCTTATCACCATTTTCTTATTCCATTTTGCTTTAAAATTAAAATTAAGGGTAATTTTCTCATAGGTCAATTTTTTTCTTTGTTTAATTTTTGATCATCCCTGTATATAATATATATATATATATTATATATATATATATATATATATATATATATATATATATATATATATATATATATATATATATATATATATTAAATGGATTTGTGACCTATATCAATAATATTATAATAATTACAAAAATAAATAACCTTACCAATATCGCATCATTATCCAAATCCACTGGCAATTCAAATCTTCCCGAAAATTCTTGATCTAATGGATCTTTCTTAATTATACGCCCCTCGAGCGCCCCTTGTTCTAAATCACTTTCCTTACATACTGTCATATTTACAATTGTTACATAAAAGCACTATAAATAAAGAGTAAAATTATATGTTAAGGTAAAAGGAACAAGATGAAAAAATTTGATAAAACAAAAATTTTAAATATTTTGTCTATCCCCTATATATATATATATATATATATATATATATATATATATATATATATATATATATATATATATATATATATATATATATATATATATATATATATATATATATAAAATATATAGATTTGTATTTCGAGTATTAAGAAAAAAATTGCGAATTTAAATTAAAATCAATGTTTAATGCTTTACGTCAACCATAAAAAATTTAAAGTGAAATCCCTGTTAATAGAACTCCGATAATTATAATTAATTTTTGCTTTCACTAAATATTTCCTTTTTTTTGGGTATATTTCCCGGGGGTTTATTCTTATTTTTGGGGCCCCCAAAAATTTTTTAAACTACAACAAAATTTAAACAGTTTTGGGGCAGAAAACCTTTTTGAAATAAGGGAAAAAAATAATTTAATTTTGGGAAATTAACCTAAAGTAGGGAAAGAGAAAATCTCTACAATATTTTATTGTTTGCAAAATTGGGAAATTTAAACCCCTTTTTAAAATAATTTTGGGTTTTTTAAATTATTTTTATTTTTTTTTTAAAATTATCGTTAATTTATTTTTAATTTTCTTTTTATTTATTTTTAAATTTACTTTTTTTAACCCAAATTTAAAAAAAAAAAATTTTTTAAATTTTTTAAATTTTTAAAAATTATTTTAAAAATTCTTATTTTTTTATTCAAAAAACCCTCCAATTCGTTTTAATACTGTCAAATTCCAAAATTTTGATTTTGATCCCAATAACGCCGGGGGGGTCCGTCAACATTAAATTAATTCTGTTCATGCGACTTAATTAAAAATAATTAGATTGGATTTTTGCAGTAAAAATTAACAAATTTATTATTGATTAATTTTAATATTATATATATATATATATATATATATATATATATATATATATATATATATATATATATATATATATATATATATATATATATATATATATATATATAAAATATCTAGATTTGTTTTCTCTTTTTGATGTATTATAGATCAGAAAACACTTGTTTTCTGGAATTAGATGTAAAAAGTAATGATATTAAAAAATAGCTTTACGTCATTTTACCCATAAAAAATTTAAAGATGAAATGCCATGTTAGCCCAATCACATTTTTACTCAATTGCAATAAAAATACAAAAACAATAATGCTTACACTTATTTTACTGTTAAAGTTTATGTATCAACCTAATTGATCATGTCGAATACATAAAATTTTAAAAAATACATAGCACATATATTAATGGGCAAAATGGACTCTTTCCTTTTTTATTTAAGAGTCTGTTTGTTCTATTTTTCTTCTATTTCGCATGGTAAAATGGACATTTAAAGAAACTGTAATCATGAAAAGTTAATATTTGCAATGTAACCATTTACTACCGTATGTCCCATTCTCGGTGTCCTCTACCAAAAGTTAAAAAAATAGTCAGAGAAACGGTAAGTCGAAGAAAGGTAAACACCATTTATATATGTGTTCAGCTAAATTGGATGATCAAAAACAGAATTAGGTTTCTTACCGTCTTGAATTATTATTCTATATCCTCTAACTTAGTTCTAAGTACTGCCAGAGTGCGAGGGGCGTGCTGTAACTTCAGCAATGTGCAACCTTTGATGTCCTACACACACATGGTAAGCAATGGGTTAATATGGTGTTGATCCAGAAAGTCTACGGTTACATACATGTGGTTTGGCGTTGCCTTGTTGAAAAATGGGGTTTTTGATCGTGTCAAGATGTAAAAGAACATATGGTTTTACTACTTCCTGATTGTGTCGAAGGACCATCATGTTGTCTTTAATAAAGACAAGACATTGCTATACATTGCAATCCATAAGATTAAATCCTTGATGTCATGCACATGTCTCTCCATAGTAAACTGTGGATAACGTCTTTCATCACATCGCCTTCTTACCTTCGATCGTCCTGCATAACCAAACAAAAGCGAGATTTATCACTAAAGATCACCTGGTTACACAACTCTGTTTCTTTGGCATTACAGACGGTTGCATCGAAGCTCTAGCGTCAATGACCCAATGAGAATTGCAAAAAAAGCCCAAAACTTCTTATTTATTGGTACACAGTACACATCCCAACAAACCTTCTGTGATCTTGAAACCACTGATTGCCCGAGTCAAACAAAAGCGATCTCTAGAAGCAGTCCTGGATTTGTCAATAGGCCATATAGGCCGCGGCCTAGGGGCGCAGCGTCCTAGGGGCGGCAGATTTTAGAGGAAGCTGATTTAATTTCAGAGGATAAAAGTCAAACAAGTTCACTACTTGTCTCTTCTCTACATAGAAGCAGAGATAATAAACATCATAAACTATAATGATATTATAGATGATTTTGGTATTAAAAAGTCCCGTAAAAATTTTTAATTCTTGTTTCTTTAATGCCCTTTCTTAATGACTAATTTATCCTTTTAATTAACTTTAGTTCCTTTCTTACTACATATGGAAAAATATTATTTTAGAAAGGTACATGGGGCGGCGAAAATAAAGTGACCCACACTCGTAAAAATATAAATCCGGAAGGCAAAAGTCTAGTAGGCAATCTTGATACTCTGTTGTTCCCCTACGACGTCCGCTACCCCTATCTGGATCTTCGACTTTCGATGCCTGATAACATATTCGAAGGGGTTCGTAAAAATGGGTTTGTTTTTTGCCCAATTTTTCCAGTTGACACACGCGCCGCCTCTAGACACTAAAGAAAATGCCACCCTATCACCGAAATTTTACATAAAATTATAGTTTTGATATACAATTTTTAAAGTAAAAAATCTTTATCAACGTATGGGAGAAATTTTATAGCAATGGTAAAAAAATCGTCACACTTTACTTGTTACGCTCGACCGTCACGGCTGCCGTAGGGGAGTGGGGGTGAGCGCACTCGATGTCGCTGTAAATGTGTTAGTCCCTCTGACTCATGCCTCAATTTAAGCGTACTAAATTAAATCCCAAAAATAAAATTTTTAAAAATATGTTTATTAAAATAACTTTTAAACGGCTGTACCAACCGATCCAACAAACTTATCAGCTCTTAACCTCAAAAAACCCGTCGATCGCCTCCAAATATGTCAAAATTGGTTGATTTGTTCGAGAAATATTATTGTCGAAAAATTTTGAAAAAAATGTTCTTTTTATATTTGAACCACTCTACATCTTTTAAAAATGTTGGGCAAATTTAGGAGTATTTCTTGTACATCCACAAAGTTCCTCGTGAAAATTAAAAGCATCGGAACCCCCCCAAGACTCACCCCGGATCATTATATCGATATTTTTGTTTTTTTTATATATTTAAACCACTTTATACCTTTCAAAAATACTGCGCGCTATTCAGGAGGCTCTTTCTATCATTAAAAAAATTCCCCCAAGATGACCACAAATTATATATCGATATTTTTGGAGTTTAAAAAATTTGAGCACAATTAAGAAGGCTTTCTGATGTTACTAGGAAATTCCCGAAAATTTTTTGCTAATTGCAAATTAGGAAATCGGCAGGATATTGTCTGTTAGAGAGAGACTTTCAAATTAATTCTTTAAATTTTTAAACCTAAATGAGAGCAAAATGTTTAAAATTTAATTTGACAGGTCCAAACGTCTGAAGAAGCCAGCAAGATAACCGACATTTTTTTTTTGAACTGATATAAATACCCGTGCAAAATATTATTAAAATAAGTTATAAATACTTGGTATTGACCTTCTTTGTCACTTAGTGTAATAATAAACTAAGACACTAAAATAAAATAAATAATTTTATTTTCATATTTCACTTACAAATATTGCTGGATCGTTGTGAAATAAAAACTAGTAAGATATTTAATGAACATTGTTTCATTATTTGGGTACAAATTTGAGACCCTAGAACTTTTTTGTTGATAAAAATTGCAACGTGTATAAAAATTCTAAACATAATCTTAATAATGAAAAAAGTTATTTTATTTGTCATAATCTGAAAATGATTTCAACACAAAGCACTTTTTAAAGCAACTTCGCCGTCCCCGAAAAATTTGCCGCCCTGGGCATTGGCCCCGAGTGCCCCTAGTGTAAATCGGCTATTGCACTTGATGCATATTGTCTGTTAGAGAGAGACTTTCAAATTAATTCTTTAAATTTTAAACCATAAATGAGAGCAAAATGTTTAAAATTTAATTTGGACAGGTCCGAAAACTGTCTGAAGAAGCCAGCAAGATAACCCGACCATTTTTTTTTGAACTGAAAATACCCGTACAAAATATTATTAAAATAAGGTTATAAATACTTGGTATTGACCTTTCTTTGTCACTTAGTGTAATAATAAACCTAAGACACTAAAATAAAATAAATAATTTTATGTTTCATATTTCACTTACACAATATTGCTGGATCGTTGTGACAATAAAAACTAGTAAGATATTTAATGAACATTGTTTCATCTTTTTATATTTACTAATATACAAATTATTGTACCTTTTAATACATATAAATAAACCTTTTTATAGACCGAATCCATTGTTTAAAAATAGAGTTAAATATACCTTATTATTCCAATAAAAAAGATACATTACCTTGTTTTTATTGGAAAATCCCAAAGCAACATTGTTATGCTTCCTGTAAATAGGAAATGAAAAATTATTTATTTTTAATAAAATTTCTGAAAACGCCTTGGCAATAATTATAATTATTACACCTGCTAAACTTTGGTTTGTTACATCTATATTCTAGAGCACACTGAGCTAGTATCCTAACGATATTTTGAAATGGTCGGTGAAAATACACTTTTTCTTTTAAATATCTTTAAAGAAAGTAATTCAGTGGATTTTGGTTTGGCTACCTCACCGGCCAATATATTTTTTAAAATCTTTCTATCCAACGCTCCTGTAACATTTTTGATGTATATCACCCTGGGAAAAAAGGCCTATAGTAAGACGATTTTAGATCCTACATAAAAAAAATAAACCAAGTTTGCAGTTAGTACCAAGTGTTTAGTTTTATTTAATTCAATTTTAAGATATTCTATTTTTTTTAAATGCAGAAGTATAATTAAATCATTTTTTAACCTATTTGTGTTATTTTGAATTGGTATTTTTTTTTAACTGATTGAAATACTGGTAAACGTAAAATAGTCGTTGTCATTTCGTTGGGTTAAAGGTATAAGTTACTAACTAACATTTTTTAATTTGGGATGAAGAAAAAAAACCGTCAATATTAGGTTTAATAGTTCACTAGAGAGGTTTAGTAGTCATGAAGATAGTTGATGAGTTTTTTATTTGTAGTCCACAAAACATAGAATGACTTGAAATTTTGACAGTAGGTAGGAAATAGTCCAAGGATCAAAATCTATATCATGTGAAGGGCGCCTTTACCTTTGGGGTGGCTGCCGAACCATCTCGGGGGTAGAATTTTCTTTTAATATTTTAACCATAAAAATCGATGAAAAAATTATTTCTAAGCAAAACATGTGTTCCGTGTTCCATGAATTTTTTGTAAAATGCATACTTTTCTAGTGATTCGCGATCGAAAGTCGGAATTTTTCGTCGATAAAATCAACGTTTTTAATCGGTTTTTTGCAAATAACTCGATAGGTATGCATTTTATCAAAAAAACTGTAAATAACAAAATTGTAGCTTTAAAAAAAAAACACAAAGAAAATGGTTTTCCTGTAATTGCTGTAGGACCATACAAAACAATTTATGGTTTGTTAAAGGTGAGCTGTTATTCATCAAACACAAAATTTCAGACTTTCAAAGGCAAAACACGGAAAATCTACGTATTTTTCGGGGAAAACTTATAATAACTTATTTAAAGCATTTGCAAAGACCAAAATTTTTTAAGTGCAAAAGTCTTCGAAAACAACCCCCTAATTACCACCCCAATTAAAATGAGTCGTAGCCCCTTTTTCAATTTTCTTCATTTATGTATCATAAATTAATTTTAAAATTTAAACCGATTTTATTGTTTAATTTTGAAAAAAATGGAGCTGCAAGTGAACATCAAATTTCAGAATTTTAATAAAAAATATCTTTTTCTTGAAAATAACTCGAAAACTAATGGAGATTCGTAAAAATTACTAAGGTATCAAACTGTAGCTTTTTAAATTAAAAATATTTTTCTTTTTATTTAATTTGCTGTATGATGGAGATTAGGTGAGATATAAACCTTTAAAACGTGTATGTATAAACGAGCACTACCTTGTTACAGCCTTTTAAACTTACCCCTTTAGAAAAGTAAGGGTTTTGAACAGTTTTAATAAAAAGGGCCTTATAGCTTTTGAAAAAACTAACAAAATATTTTTTTAAAGAACTTTTTATCACAAAAACTGAAGGAGTTATGCTTAAAAACCAATTTTTTGAGCATTCTAAGAGTGATTCGATGCATTTTTAAAAAAATCCGCGGTTTTGTGCTATATTTTCCATTGTAAGATTGTAAGGGGTGGATTTTTAAGGATTTAAAAATTACAAAATTAAATTAGTAATACTTTTGAGCAGTCACATTTTTTTAATTATAACTCTGTGACAAAACGTTAATTTTTCTAGGGTAAACAATTTTTTTTTATTAAATAATAATTAGGGTTGATTTTTAAAGATTAAAATAGATTAAATATTGTTTCAAAGAATTAAATATCCATTTTTTAATTTATATGAGCCCATTTTTATGTGACTTAACCTTTAATATGAAAGTTTTAAGGATTTTTGGAATATGGGGTAGTTTTCCCCCTAAACAATAAAAAGCGACCTTAAGCATATTGGATATTTTAAAAGGAGGGTGAGTCGTTAAGCTTAATCCCAAATTTTCATGCAAAATACTGTAATATTATATTAATTTTAGGGTAAATAATTATTTTTAATCATAATAAGGGTTGATTTTTAAGGGCTAAAATATTTTAAATAATGTTTCAAAGAAACAAAATACTACTTTTTCAACTTATTTAAGTCAAATTTTACTTAACTTAAGCTTTAATGTATAGTTTTATAAGTTTTAGCAATAAAGGGTAGTTTTTACCCCTAAAAAATAAAGAGCTCCCATCGGCATAATAAAGATTTTAAAGATGAGAGTAAGTTAAGCTTAATCCCAAATTTTCATGCCAATCTATGCATTTTAATAAAATTGCCAGGTTTTGCACTTTTTTCAGCTTAGTTTTCTGAACTAATGATAAAACATTTACAGCAAGCTATTAAGTAGTTTAAGTACCTTTTACAAAGAATTGTACTTAGTAAATTTTACTTTTAGAGGACATAATATTAATGGTTGCTATGTCAAAGCCAACTGGAACTTAAATACTTATTTGAAATAAGAATAAATAAAATATTAAAACGAAATACACAGTATACACCAATTGATAGGGCAGTTAATTTGCTATCAAATGATAAAAAAACTACAGGGTACTTCATTAAAATAACAAAGGTTTTGCCACATGATTTTCTAAAAAAATAAAATTATTTTTTAACACTCTCTAAAACATTTGATCAAGATGTGACCTACGTATGATATGGCAGACTGTCCTCAATGTTGTATCGAATTTTATAGTTGGTAAAGTTAATACTTTTAGAATAAGATTAATTTAATTGCACTTTTGCATTTTGAAAAAAAGAACAAATATCTCAACAACGAATAAAAATAAACACTTGGTAGCTTATAAACGTGGGTTATTAATTAATCTAAGACTATCGAGAGACTTTTATGGTTTGGGGCATTAAGCAACCCTGTAAAAATTTGGTTTAGTGTTCTTTAGTTAACATTTTTTTTGCAACTAACACCAGTTTAAATGTTATCTAAGATTTGTAGTGGGATTCGTGCCATCGATTAATTTATGGCAGAACGTGTAAAATAAATGTACAGGTTTCATACTTATTATTTTAATTTTTGTTATAAAGAAAAAAAGCATGCGTATATTTACATTTATTTACAAAAAAAATGTGCTTTTGAATTTTAAAACATATTACGAGGGACTCATTAAAAGCAAAGTAACATCTACTAACTGGTCACGCATTTACCATGTTAACATATTTAGTCTACAACAATAACTATAATAAAAGGAATGTCAAGGATTTATTTTAAAACATTTTCCCAAAATGTTGTACTCTATTTGTGTGTTAGTTCTGACGTTAATTTCATTTAATGCTGCAGAACAGAATGAAAAGGTAAACTCAACTTTTAACATACATAACATACCCAACACAAATACTTCTTAATAAAAAAAAAATCAGAACCTAAAAAATTAATGGAACGCGATCACGCGGCCTTAGCGATGGTTAAAAATATAATTTTTACTTCCAAAAAACTAACTTTCTTGTAGATCAGTACAAAAATTTCCTAATTTAATGGACATAACACTACATATTAAACAAATAAGCAATAGCTGAACCTCCATTTGAAACACCCTGTATACTAAATCCTTGTGTTTTAGACCATAGCAACACTTTTGTCATTTGCAAAATGCCCTGTTAACTCTAGCCATGAAATCAACTATGACGTGTCTGTAAATAATGTTGACGGTGAACTATTCTTGTCATTGAGCATTGAGGTGGATGAAGAAATGGGTAAAGAAGAAAAGGTAAGTTGTTACTAATGGAGAATGTGGGGAATTTTAATTCTGCATGTGGGGACGTAAGCTGAACGCTGACATCAGTATTAGCAGTATCAGCCAGACCCTGTACGTTAAAGAAGTGATTGCCAATCGAATTTTTTGAAGATTTTTTTACGGTATTTTGGTTTTTTATGCGGTTATGTTAATTACTGTGGTATTTCAACAACAGTAATTAAAAGGTTGTTAAATTTTTATTAGACTTAACCCTAAAAATAAAGTAAAAACTGCTATTTAAAAAAATAGACCTACAAAAAAAAATAATAGTAATCCTAATAATAAAAAAAATAGTTTAAAAATAAACTCGACCTAACATCAAGGAAGTTTAAAGGTGTATGGAAGCCCAATACTGTAGAACAAAATTGTCCAGGCGTGCAGGGCAGCGGGAATAGGGGATTGGCCCCGCGGAGTTTGCGCAATGAATAGTAGGTCAGAGCCGGACTTCCATAATTCTTTGTTACTATCTATAAAGTTGACATCATCAAATTCAAATTCAAGCATTCACTGTTTTTTTTATTTTTTGCACAAAATTGTTGGTTATTAAACGATACTACCATAGAATATTTAACATTATTGTGTAATATTGGATTTTATATCATCTCATATAATATGGAAAGAATAGATGGCGCCACTTTACAGCCTTCTATTTAAATGGTCGATATTTTTGTAAGTTTTGTATTTTTACCAAAAATCTTTGTAAATAAATAAAAACACAATTTTTTAAAATAAATTTCAAACATTGTATGATAGTTTCATGTACTTATCACCAATTTTGTGATAAAAGAAGGGCAAGATAGTGTAAATGAGTTTAATCTAATCCTAAGATTCTGGTTGTACATTAAAAAGTGAAAATTTTTATAACTGCTTTTAGGCATATACTTTTCACTAATAACAAACATTCATGAGACAGAATAACAGTGGTTAAAAATGTTTAGTAACCTTTGGTACCTAGGTATCCATTGTAACAGTATCCGTTAAATATTATGTGTCTACAGTATGTCGAGCTTAAAAAGTTGATAATGTAAGTTTAAGAAACCAAAAATCTAATTTCTTTTTAAACAAATACAGAAAAAGCAAAAAGGAAAGCTTTAACATAAAATTGTACTTTCTTTCATTCAATTAGAGGGACCTGTATATATTAAAATTTGCCCAGTAATTAATAATTTTGATCCTTTAAAAGAATGTACTAAATTATTAAATGAAATAAAAGTACCTAAATGTAAACCTTATTTCTTTTTAATAATATAATCCACAGAAATACACAAACATTGTGGAAATCATCTAAAAGATAGTTAAGATTGCCTTAATTTTCTCACTGCTATTTTCTATAAAATTTTCATTATTCTATTATTCATAATTAATATATTATTATTTATTCGGTTACCTAACGTTACGTCTCATAAGAAGCACCTAATTTAAATATAAGAAATACTTGCAAGACAAAATCATACAACCTCTAATTATTTTGTAAAGATATAAGTAACAAACAATAAACACAAAATTATAGTCACAATTTAATAAACACTAATCACTAAAATAAGAAGGTTTTTATCAATCCAAAAAACTTCTGCAACCACAAAATATAGGTACTCACACAAAGCAAAACAATCGAAACTAATACGGCGCAAAGGGCACAAACCACAACTTAAATGACGAATGATGAGACGACGACGGTTGACGGTACAGCGCGGATATAGTTTCATACGCGACGCGCGCGCCCTTGCACCAAGAACAGTACTACGGCTCTCCTAAAAGTATAATGTGTTGCCTAACTACACACTGATTTATCAGTGTGTAAGTAGGAAACACATTAAATTATTTCGTGGAATTTTGTTATTGCGCAGAATCGGCGGGGCCAACTCTGACAGTTATTTTCATACTGGACTGGACATTTTTTGATCGAATGGGCCATAGCATTGGGCTTCTATACACCTTTAAACTTCCTTGCCTAACATTCGACAATACCTCCGAAGAAATGGAGTTACGTAGTAATGTCGAATTTTTGCCCTTAACTTAACTAAATTTACAGGCCTCTTATGTGGATACCTGTTAACTAGTTACATTAATTGCTTCCACAAAAAAAGTCAAGAGGAGTAAAATCCGGTGACCTTGCAGGCCACGGTATGGTACCTCTGCCACAAATATGCCCTTTAGGAAATGTCCTAGTCTGGTTCTAGTTTTATAAAATGTATGATTTATAAAATATTTCTAAAATTGCTAATAAATATTTTACGGAACGACAACACTGTCGAAAATAGCTGGACGCTTGTAGTCAATCACCGCACAGTGGGGCGATCCTACAGTAATGTTGGACATTGGAAGAAAAAATTAAACTTTTCATTTGGGATTTTTATTGGATTGTTAGTACCAAATAAAACCCTTTTTAATTAAGCAGATTGATTTTTAGCCATATTACTGCATTGGTTTTTACATAAAGCCTGGTTGTAATAATTGCTATGTCAAAAAACCCTTGGCTTATTAAATCGGTCGTAAACTCTTATTTCATTTTTTAAATCATTGTTGCTTTCAATACACAATAAGGAAATTTTGCAAAACCTGGCACTAAAGGTTTTTAAAAATTTACCTAATTTTTTTTACATCGAGCAGAAAATAATTTTATTTAATTGCATTTGCAAATCGCCAGTATTGCCGAAAATATACTATTTAGCATGTTTTTTAGAGTATATTGTCCTATTTACAACGTCGTCAGATCTTGCCTAAACTTGCTTATTCATTTTTTTTTATTTTTAGTGTTAATACCTACGCGCCTTTGTTGACATTTTATTCCCATTAGTCCTTGCTTCTGTTTGTTATTTAATTATACTCTTTAAAAGCAAACTACTGTTAAATCAGGATAGAAAAATAGAGAAAAACAATTTAAAGAATGCCAAATTTGTTTAAAAACAATCAAAAGGCTGTTGCCAAATTCTAAATAGCTTTAATTTATCATTTAAGTTTTAAGCACTTTAATGCTTTCTTTTTTAAATATAGGTCTACTCTTTCTGTTTTATATGTCCTTAGGTATAAAAACTAATTTAATAGTTCTTTTAATAATTTTTGTTTATCTTAATTTAATTCATCGGCAATCAGAAAAACTATTTTCATCATGAGTAATGATATTTATGGCTAGTATTAAAGGGTAAACTTAATGCCTTCTAACAGGCCTTGAACAGGCCATAATCTGGTGAATAAAATGTCGTTTTAATATTTTTAATAATAATAAAAAATCCTGACCCGAGGTAATCCATATACTTGAGGACTCGTAATTTTAAACCAACCAAGCTTAGTAGTCATACCTAACAGGACTTTTTAATTATTCTTTTCCTGAATTTTGTATTTTTTTTTTATTTTTTATCCCAAAACCTATGATGTATCACACTTATCGATGTCTTACCTCAAACACGCTTTTCCCATAAAACCATTAAGAGTAAGAACCGGACTGACGACACTCTAGGCCATTTTATAAGATTCTTTCAAAAATAAAAAAAAAACAGTTCAAATCTGTATTTACAAGAATTAGGTTAATGATAATTCCAGAAAACCGAAAAGTTTCATCCAAAATTTGACTTTTAAAAACGTATTTTATGTAAGAAGTTGCTTTGGGGATGTTTTTACAGATTCGAACACATTCCTTGGCTTTACGGAAACTTTCAGAACCCGTTACGCTTGATGTGTCTACCGTAAAATCAAAATATATTGCTTCTGTCAATAAAAACATAAATAGTGGCAGATTGAGATGGACAAATAATCAAAATTCTTTGGTTACCAGTTATTTTAAGAACCACGCAAAGCAATGAAAACTACCACAGAAAGCAGAATGTCTAAAACTTATCAATAAAAACACAGGTCCATAAAAAAGTGCTGGGTGTCGGACCAAGATTTTCTGGCGTATTTTTTTCCTCTGAACACCAATCTGAAGTCAAAGTAATTTCAGATAATAACGATTTTTTTTAAATTTAAAACATCAATATCTCAAAAACTATAAAAGATACACGAAATTTTATAAACACGACATAAACTATACAGGGTGGCCCACCACATTCGCCTCGGTTTTTCTACGAGAAATGAAAAGAGTTGGGAAAAAACTTTTAGCACGGTCATATGTGGGTCCATGAGAAGCATATTTAAAAATTATTTTGAAATGTACAGGGTGACCCAAAAGAAGGTACATATCAAAGCTATATTTTTTCTTATGGAACACCCCATATTTTTTTATATTTTTGATACTATAGACCAAATAAAGGTAAGTTATTGTTTTATTTCCTATACCTAAACTGAGCCTTCTGAGGAATTTAGAGAGAATTGAAAATACAGACCAAATTTAAAATTGTTTACACCTAGGTAACATATAATGGCGAAACTCGTAATTAAATTTATTTAGACAACGTTTTATTAACATAAGTTCTTTGGGATTTTTACAGATTGAAACCATTTTGTTTACGGAAATTCACCCTTGTTTAGATTTTACCGAACTAATTCTCTTTAAAACATAATAGTGCATGCAAGGCATTTAAATTTTTGTCATTATTTTAAAAATGAACACCCGATGTAACTTAAAAAACCTAAGGATCATAAAGTCGGGTTCACAAGTTTAAATTTTTTGAAAATTGTAAAAATTCAGGCAAAAGTAATAACTCCAATTATTTCAAAAATATTAAAGCATCTAATAAAAAAAAGGATCGAAATATAGGAGGCACACCTGCCTAATTGTTAAGACGAAATATGGTAAATTGCCCTTGTTTCTTAGCAAATGTATCAAACATAATTTTTTATAACAACGGATTATTTAACAGACATAACTTTTACTACTACAGTGACGATAATCCTAATATTTTTGGAACCCTTGATCACCAGCACAGATGGTCTGTTAACGTGTGGGGTGGAATAATTGGAACACGAGTAGTTTTATTTTACCATAAAGTCTGATACATTTGCTAAGAAACAATTTACCATATTTCGTCCTAACAATTAGGACATGTGTGCCTTCTACTATATTCGATCCTCATTTTAAAAATGCTTTAATATTTTAGAAATGACAATAAACTGGAGTTATTACTTTTGCCTGCATTTTACTTGATATACATCTTATTTTCAAAAATTTAAACTTGTGCTTTTGCGAATCTACGTGATTCATTAATAAAAATGTTTTTTTTTACAGAAGATATAGGAAACCCTAATATGGTTTAAAAGGGAATTTAGTTCCGCGTCAAAATAGGCCACTAAATACAGGGTGTTCCATTTAACTTAAGAAAGTTATTTAATAAAATGTGTGTCCAAACTTTGAGGCAATTTTTTTCAACACTCTGTATAATAATAAAGTAAAACTTTCATGTGATAGTTAACTTAAACCTTGTGCTAAGCAATAAATTTAATTACGAGCAGCCCATTATACGTTACAGGGTGTAAACAATTTTTAAATTATGATCTGTATTTTTCAATTTCTCTAAATTTCTCAGAAACGGTCAGTTTTAGGTATAGGAAATATAACAATAACTTACCTTTATTTGGTCTATAGTATCTAAAAATAGAAAAAATATGGGGTGTTCCATAAGAAAAAATATAGCTTTGATATGTACTTTCTTTTTGGGTCACCCTGTACATTTCAAAATATTTTTAAATATGCACCTCATGAACCACATATGACTGTGCTAAAAGTTTTTTCCCAACTCTTTTCATTTCTCGTAGAAAAACCGAGGCGAATATGGTGGGCCACCCTGTATATTTTTACAAGACCTTTAATTAAGGTTTTTATATATATATATATATATATATATATATATATATATATATATATATATATATATATATATATATATATATATATATATATATATCCTTTTTTCTAAATGCAAATTTTCGAGGTATAGACAAAAAACCGAATTTTCAGGATTTTTTAAAAATATACCCCTGGAAAAAATTTTAAAATTATTATAATTTTTTTTTATTTCTTTCGCAAATTTTAAGTAATTTGGGATTTAAATGAACAAAAGAAACGATTTATAATAAAAAAAAAACAAAAATACATTATTAAAAAAAATCCTATTTTGGACTGAAATTTTTTGACAAAATTACATTTTCCTTTATATCTCCTTTATTATTTATCTTATCGAAAATGTTTAAATAACTTTTTATGTAGACAATTTCAAAAGCTTAATTTTTTTGTTTTAGGAATTTTTTTGTATCTCTTGTAGTTTATATAGTAGTAGTCCAAACATTCCGTGGTAGCAGGTTTCTGCCGGTAAATGTACCGTATGTGTTTTTTTGGTTTTTCCCGATTTTTCGCTGTTTGACCCCCAATTTTGACTTTAGATTCGTGTTCAGTGGAAAAAAATACACCAGAAAATCTTAGTCCGACATCCAGCACACAGCACTTTTTTTGTGGACCTGTGCAATCAAATTTTATTTAAGGAAGTTGAGTTTAGAGACATAAAAATATTTGCACCTTCGGTTGAATAGTGACATAAATAAAATTATTATATTTTTGTAAAAAACAACATTAAAGTTAGATAAAAATCCTAATGCTTAGTGCTTAAATAAATTACTTCTAAGAATATGTTATATTCATCTTTAGGTGTTTTTACTGAGCCCGTCAATTAATATTAAATTAAACCTTGCGGTTGCATTTATTGTAGTGTTAAGTCATTACGTGAAATGTATATTACCAAACCCTTACAGTGTCACCGCTACTAAGGGCTTGGTAACGTGCATCTAACGTATATAAATGTATATGATATACAGTTCGCTTCGGTGGCACCGCCAACCAAGAAATTCTGAAAACTAACTTTTTTTACCGCTTTGCCAAGCCCGGCTAAAATTTAATAAAGATGCTCTCAAGAGTTCACTGATAACGAAAAACACGGTCACCGTTAACACGTTAACAGACCCGCAAAAGGGTCTAGTAACGCCTCTTCGGGTCTGGTAACGTATGTATATGATTTTTTTTTTAATGCACAAACTCGTCGATTACATTTTTAAAAAAGTGTTATGAAATGGTAATAGTAACAAAATGTGTACGAATTCTCTAAAGTTAGACTCACACTGTATATTGTCGTTAATAAGCTACTAGTTACGAATTTAATCATTGTTTCTAGTTTGAAGTATATGTTTTTCAAATGAAGAATGGGGAATACGAGTACAAAATAGGTCTAGATAATTTATATGTATGTAAGACTATGGAAAATGTACCAAGACTTGATCTGGATAAGTTTAGAGCAGCATTTGATCCGCCATTAGAAGAACATTGCAAAGTTCCTCCGGTAAGTATTGCAATTTTTTTTAATATATGAAAATTATTCACTGTCTTTAATACTATTACGACATACCTGTGGCCAATTTTCAGTCTAGATCTAGTGGAAATAAACAACTTCCATAGCAGGTCCTAAGAGAGCAACAGTTCACATACTCGCACAGCTTACACAAATATTTTGAGTACTTGAAATTTTACAGCAAACCACGAGTGCTATCTTTTAAAAAGTGGAGCATAGAACATAAAAAACCAAAATCTGTGGTTAGCTTATGCTTATAAGGAAAAACCTATAAAAAAACATGTTTTCTTCTTGTGTGACAAACTTTAATTCAACTGTAATTTAATCGCGATTCATCCAATAGGACTGTAAATAATCGAAAAACAAAGATAATGGTTTTTTGTTAAACTTTATGGGTGCTTTTTTGTCGGAAAAACCGGTAAAATTGACTATTTTTAAAAAATTCAAAACTTTGACCCTTTTAGAGATAGAAAGCTCAACTTCCGAGATATGATTGCTTATAATATGTTGATTAAATAGGACAAAGGCGTTCGCTGTGCGACAAGTAAAGATGAGCGATATCGTGATTTTTCAAACACACTGTGATTTTTTAATATCAGCGATTTTTAAACGTGATGTGATCACAGTTTTAAGGTCGCGTAACGTAAGTCGTCTTTGAGGCGTTCGTGATACTGCTTGTTTTGTTCATGTTTATATGTTTGGATTGCTTAGCCTACAGTCTACTCATAGTAATAGTGTTATTTTCTTTTTATTCGAATTATCAATAACAAACAAAAACACAACCACCTAGCGTAAGAAACTATGATTACGAAAAAGAAAAATTTACTAATTATAATACCAATATCCAGTATCTATATTCTTTTCATGCCATGCAGAAAGTGTAATACATATTATTTATTATTGTACGTAAATTTTTAACTGAAACCTGAAACCAAGTGGGCAAGTGCTAAGTATAGGTACGATATTTTCTTGATTCTGTTATTGTTATTTTACATTGGACATATTTAATTGTGATAAAAAACACAGATATCAATTCACGCGTTGTAAAAATAGAAGTAACGATCGTTATAAGTGATTTTTAGATATCAGTGAAAAAATAACAGTTCGTGAAATATCGCTCATCTCTAGCGACAAGTGGTTTCTTCAAAATCGCAGAAATGTAACAGATTAACATAAAAGTGGTCAAAATATATAAACAATCTAAATAGGTATTAATATAAGGCAGAAAAAAGATGAAAATAATCGATATATAGCCCGGTTATAAAATTTGGTATTTAAAAAAATATTTGGTAAAGGCGTTATTTAGATATAAAGTATATAAGGGTTATTTTAAGCCAACAAATAAATTTGTCGAATGAGCCTAGTGTAGCTAGGAATATTCGTTTGGTCCTGAGAATAGTGTTATAACGCATATTTTGTACATTGTCGCTCTTGACAAAGTTTTTGTAAAAGGGGGCTCTCTTCTTTTATACCCTGTAGAATAAAAATTAAAAAACTTTTAAAAAATTGAAAAAGCTGTCTTTCTACAAAAAAAATTATTATAAAAGGGTGAAAACCGTATTTTGTTTTTCTTTTTTTTTGAGTAATGACAATTTGAATTTTATCAAAAAAATGTCCAGTTGCAGTTGAATTGAGCAGCAGTTTATTTTTGTACTGCCGAAATTTCAATTAATAAAAAATGTTTCAAAGGTTTTTTTTATTTATGGTTATTTTTAGTTTTTTCCTAATTATGCCACAGCTTAAAAAAATCTTATTTTTAGACTACTAAGAGCACTATTTTGTAGAGCTTTAAAACCGTTGTAAATTGTTTAAATACTTATTCTGATTATTTTGATGATTTTTTAATTAAAATACAAAAAGTGATGGAACTAATTTCAAACGCTTTTTTTCGATACTTTGCATTTTTGGGTTATGACACTATTTATACATATTCCTATTAGGCACATTTACAGCTTTATATATTTATATATATATATATATATATATATATATATATATATATATATATATATATATATATATATATATATATATATATATATATATATATATATATATATATATATTGAAGATATTTGAGTAAACCTTTTTTGAGATATTT
This sequence comes from Listronotus oregonensis, assembly GCA_019359885.1. Lineage (NCBI taxonomy): Eukaryota > Metazoa > Arthropoda > Insecta > Coleoptera > Curculionidae > Listronotus > Listronotus oregonensis. Next base: position 47,311 of record JAHBCN010003771.1, on the reverse strand, counting down.
AGGCTTAAATAAAAAAATATATTAGTATCAAGAAAACCATAAAAACAATAAAATTGTTATGATAAATTTGACGTCTCAAAATTGTAAAAAATTTAGGTTTATTATTTAAACTATTATACTTTAAATTGCTTTCTTGTCGATGGGTTATTCAGAACAAAAAAATTGCTATTGTGCGTCATTTTTATGGCAACAATAATAATGTGACAACAGTGCAAAGGGAATATCACTTATTATATCCTTAATAATGGAACCATCTATAGACACTATTAAATTCACAATAAGAAAGTTTAGTGAACGGAAAAGCCTAAAAATAAAGAAGTAACACGAAATAAAAACGAAGATTTGGATATTCTCGTTTTTTTCCCGGGATAATTATTATGCTTTTTCTATTGGATTAGCACTAACTTTTAATAATTTTAAAAATCCTGAAGTATAAATCTTGAATGCGGTATCTAAAAAAAGAATATAATATTTATTCAACTTGAAAACTTAACAAATTTCATTCTTATAAATTTATTTCTATCCAGAATCTTTTGGAACAAAACTTGCAGGGCCGACCTGAGTATGCATTGGAAATAGCTAGGCTTATGCAGCAAGATTCAGAGTTTTTATATAAAACTCTTTACACGGACGAGTTTTCCTTCACTATAGCAGAAATGTTTAACCGCAAGAATGAGCATTATCGGTCCACAGAAAACCCTCATCAAATTTAGCAACATAATAATTTTATTATTTCCATGGCTTTCTTGATACAAATATAAAACTTTTTTGCAATTTATTTTTAATTTAAGCTGGAATATCTCAAAAATGGTTCACTCAAATATCATCAATGTATACATAATTAAAATCAGCATTAAAAGATCTTTTATTGTGGCGCATAATATATAGGGTGTTCCATTTAAAAAAATGAAGTTGCCTTTATTTGTTCATTTTTTTTTAATGCAATAATTTTTTACTGATAATTTTAAAAGATAATATGGGAAGAACCTACAATTTTTATGTGAAACATGTTTTTCTATCTTTAAAATAAAGGCTCCAGATGCCACGTAAATATAATCAAAGACCCTGTACATATACATTTATAAAGCTGAAAATGTGCCCAATAGCAATATGTATAAATATACAAAGCTTATTAAAAAAAAACAAGTTTAGCTTATATCTTTAAAAAATTATAATCAAGGAAACTGCCGACTATGGATTAAAAAAATCTATAATAACCTGTTTTTACTTTTTTTAATAGAATGTATGGTAGCCGAGATTCAAGCGGTGCCCAAAAATGCAAGTTTTTTAATTTCACCTTGTATCTCTAAAACTAAGAGGGTAGTGAAACTTTGCTTACTTCATCTTTTGCTTTGCAAAAAAAAAAAATAAGTGCAAGCCGTAATCATCTATCTCCACTAATAAGAAAGATACTCTGCGGAACATACGAAGTCTGGACACCCTGTACATGAAGTAGTTATAGGTTAAAATTCGTTATTTCCTAAAATACTCACGTTTTGCCAGCAAAAAATTGAATATTATGGCTTTTAAATTTGATGGATTATTTTTAAGAAAAGATATTTTTATAATAATAATAATTTCTTATAGGGTTCATACAAACTAGAGCATTATTCCATAGGATCAGCTTCGGAACCCATAGATATCCTTCCACCCGGACAGTACAAAATTCTAATGAAGATATATCGTGACGATCATATCGATATAGCATGTATCGAAACTGAAGTAAAAGTCGAAAAGGAATAGACAAAAAATTGTTATGTAGAAGGAATAAAATGTATATGGTAGAAATATATATGAGAAATAAATCATTAGACACTCATAGATCTCTCAGAAATGTTATTTCTTTATTATTTTTTAGGACATATAACAAGATTTTATGACTTCTGCTTTAACCTGAAATAAATGCAAATTTTTATTTTTCAAAGGTACCCCAAATATATTTTTTGTTTTTCAGATTCTGCTGATCGTTTAAGGTCCCATTGCATAATTTTTTTTTTAATTTCTTTTTAAATTAATTTTTTTTCTAGAGTACCATAATCATCCTAAGATAACTCCACACACTTTACTTACTGTTAGAAAAGTACACACTCAATTTTATCTTTTAAAACTCTTTTGATAGAGGGCTCTAAACTTCGTTGCTTTAGTACTTTAGCTCTAGCTCAAAAACTAAACTAGAAACATATCACTTTCATAAGTTGCAGAAACACATCTGGCAACATGAAAGCTATTTTACCATAGCCATAATTACGCTAACATTCTTTTCTTATTTTTTTTTATAAAATATAAAAAATCTATTTTAACCAGTAAAATTCTTAAATAAATCTTGGAAACCCAACTCTACCAATCTAAAAATAGCTAAACAAACGAAGCCGACGCGACGGTATAGGTTCATGAACTCGTTATGACGTAGCGCATCCAATTAAAGCTCAAGATTTGCGCGTCACAAAAAAAAGCGCTTAAGAGTCGTTACCGCCATCGCAAGAGAAAAAGGGATCGCATTGCGAGGTTGGTGCGCCGGTAGACGGACGAGAAGAGTACGGCAGTCTGCGTGGTTAAGAAAACTCGCTGTCTGAAGAGTCTGGAATTGATGTTGATGATGAGAAACAATAGTAGCATGGGGATTTTCATCAGTCCATACATGTAAGTTACGTAAATTTACAATTCCATTTTTGGTAAACCCTGCTTCATCCGTAAAAAGAATCGATCTGATAAAGTTAGGGTTAATTCGCTGCTGATCCAACAGCCAGTTTGCGAAGTGTATTCTACGAGCAAAATCTCCAGGAATTAGTTCATGCACTTTTTGTAGGTGATATGGGTACAACAGTTGTTCTTGAAGTACCTACCGGAGTATCAGCTACAACATCTAAAATGTCTTCCTTCAATTGTACTGTACGTGCTGTGCTGTTCTTCTCCGACCACCATTATTCTTTTTTTCAAACGTCCTAAAATTGCATTTAAGAAAGTCAATAATATCACCTTATTACGAGGAAACCAAAAACCTACCAGTTTCCCTTAGACGTTGATCAACTCGGTGAAATGTCTTCTGATCTGAAATAATGCGATTAGGAAATCTTTCTTCGTACAATCTTTTTGCTTCCAATGCATTGCAAGACGCGAGACCATACATAAGATGCATATCTGCCTACTCAATAAAAGTAAATTCCATATTTTGACGCAATTTAAATTAAATTCACCAAGAAATCCAAAAATTAAACAAATATTATCGAATAAAGGATGAATATATTGACAATGTAAAAGATGATAAGTTCTAAATGATAGGTACTCGTATTTGCTTAATTTGTAGTTATAGCAAGGTTTGCAACAATAGTGCGTTCAAAAAATTAAGAAATAAAAAAATTCCGATAGATAAATAAGATACAATATCATTTTTGTTTACATTATTTTTTCAGTTTTTTTAAGTTTAGTTTTTATCTCAAGAATGACAAAAAAGAAACAAACATAGGTTTACATTTTTTAAATAAGTTCGTAAATGTACCTTTTTAGGACACCACTGCATTTTTAAGAACATGTATTTTTTTAAATTAAATAACTTAAAATGAAATTTCTCTGTTCTTTGAATGACTGGCGTATCGCAATTTGGTGAGCAGAAAAAAAGAAAAATATCACATTTTTTTTTATTTAAAAAAAACATTAGCTAGTTTATTAATTTTTTTCTCCAAACGGTTCATTTTATCGATAATGAACAAGAGTACTTTTTTTTAGTGTAAGGTTTCAGGTATCCAAAAATATTTTTTTTGAGGCTTTAACGTACAGGGTGTTAAAAATATAGGCAATAAAGTGTACTACCTAGTCCGCCCCTGGCAAAGTAAACAAGGTAAATGTATTTTAAGGATATTATTTTAAGAGGTCCTTAATAGTGTTTATCAGATAAAATTTTTATTAAATTATACCGAGTAGTTTAAAAATAATTTAAGAAAAACCAATTTCCAGCGGCGTCCTTTTGCGGCTGTATCTTCGTAATGAAGGCCTGTAGGAATTTTTTTATAGGAACGTTCGGTATTATTTTTCGATGTTCTACCTGGATCCGAGAGATTTCCCACATAAACCCGGACACCGCGTATATTTAGTGTGGGTTCCATGTCTTACCTTTTAGATAAAAAAAAAATGAAAATACCAGATCCGCCACTGCTTTAGGACGCCTTCGTGGAAAGTCCTAAAATTAAAGAAAAAACATTGTTTGAGAAGATTGTCTTTTTTGGAATCCCTGATAAAAACAAATTAATCAAAAAAGTTAATCAAACATACTTTCAATATTTTATTTTTTATGATATACTACTTATATGCAACCAACTTTGCACAATTTTAGATTTTCTGCGTGACATGGCTTTTGTATGAAATTGTAGTAGAAAGTTAACATGTCTCGATAGCCGTGATCGTCTAGTGGTTAGGACCCTACGTTGTGGCCGTAGTAACCCAGGTTCGAATCCTGGTCACGGCAATGTGCAAACATTGTCACGGTGAGACTATTTTTTTAATTTTTTTTTATTATATTTAATTTTTACAAGTAATTGTGAAATTAAAAATAATATGTTTTTTTTTATTTTAAAATTACCTAGTGTGTTTTATTAGGATTAATACAAATGAAATTTCAGGCTTACTAAGAAATTCTCGAAGCCAATCAAACTAAAAGAGTTTAATTTTACAACCAAAGCCGGTTTTATCTAATTTAGAAATAACAATTTTAATTCTTAATTCTAGGATAAAGATTTGATTGGATCTCAGTTTTAAATCATTCAATCAAAAGCAATTACGATTACGAGCTGGATAAACCTGACTTTTAAACAAAAGTTAATCAGAGCTACAACTAAATATGCCTATGCATAATATATATTTTTATTTTTATGCGTTTTGTTTACAGTGGCGTATCCTGGGTGCAAGAAGGCATTTGCCCCCCCCCCTCAAAAGACTTGAAAAAGAATTGTAAGCTAGATTAAGCGCCAATTAAATATAAATATTTAATGTGTTGATTTGATTTTGAAAACAAATATATAAGTTAATTGTAAGTTAAATTAAATATTAAGGTAAAATTTGAAATCCTTGTTTAATTTTTAAAACCAGGGCCATAGCAAGAGGGGGATTTGCATTTGTCATTTAAGAGGGCGCCGAATACTTGTTCTTTTAACGATTTTAACGACTTCTTGATAAAAATTGGGCGTGGCACCCCTTCGGATTTGCCGGACTAGCCTACGGCGGGCATGGCTTGTCCCCCCTCCCAAAACTTTTTTCTGGGTACTCCACTGATTGTTTACAATAATTATTAAGATACATATTAATATAAAATTTTGTTTTATTTAAATGGTTATGCAGTGGTCTTTTTGTTCTGTTTTAATAAGATTTAAAATTCGTTTAGTAATTGCCCTAATTATTAGTTATTGATTTATTTCTAGATCTAAAAAGCGTCTTATAAAAGCGGTGCCTATGGTAAAATTTGACTTAATAATAATTTTATTCAATAGAAGCCTCCGTGGCGCAATTGGCTAGCGCGTTCGGCTGTTAACCGAAAGGTTGGTGGTTCGAGCCCACCCGGGGGCGTAACTTTTTTCTTTTTTATTTTTTTAATACATGAAAGTCCCGAGGCCACTTTCTACAACTTATTAAACTAAATTTTAAGCATCATTTTGTCCACCCTAAGAACAAAGCACCCGCGTGGATCTATTGTCTACTCCTCTGCCCCTCCTCATCAACTCAAGAGACTGGATCCCATCCACAACAGTGGACCATTTCCACCACCACCAACGTCGTTTGTATGGTCACACCGGTAAACGACCTATAAATATAATTAAAATTATAGTACTTACCACAAAGGAGACTACACCAACTCCGGCCTCCCTGGCTACTTTTGTCACGCAATCCTGAACAAGGAAAAGTGTGATACAAATAGTATTGTAAATACTTAAATTGTAAATAATCTGAAAATAATAAAAGCATTATGAAATTGGAATTGAACAGTGGACTGCGAATGGGCTCAGGCGCCTATCACACAAGACCCGCCCTTAGTCTGAATCAGAATTACTACCCCTCTATATAAGAAGACAACTTCTTTTACTTAACTACGGAAATTTTTTAAGATTTAGGCCACGCCAGGCTGCCTACAGACACCACCCCAAAGAAATCATTTCATTCAACATTTCACGAAAGATACCACTAAATTGCTCAAAATATCTATACTCCCTTGGGACTGGATAGTCCTAACTGAAAGATTTAAATTTCCCCCATAGAACTCCACTCCTACGAACACGGATCTATCCCTGCTTAAGTATCCTAAAGATCTCCACAGCTGTGACTCCCTTGGAAAACTTTACAAACAGCTTATACACTCCAACTACAAAAACTATAAGATCATTTTCACTGACTCATCAGTAGGGGCTGCTCTCTTTTGCCCCCCTTATGAGTGCTCCTACTCCCTACACCATACTACCGGTATTCTCTCAGCTAAACTTTTTGCTATCCTCAAAGCCACGGAACTTATCAAGAGATTAAATGGCAACCACTGGGTCATAGCCACAGACTCACTCACTCAACTCCATTCCTAAAATCCTTTAATCCCACACATCCCCTAGCTCTAAACATTAAATACAATTTGGAAAAAATCCACATCCAGAACAAAATACCAACATTTCTCTGGATCCCAGCCACGTTCGTATTAGTGGCAACGATAAAGCCTATCTCCTAACTAAAGAAGATCAAGCACCAAAAGTTAATCTTGTATTTAGCCCAAAGGATTCGAATACTTTCTCCTAACATAAGGTCAAGGCCATATCGCAACTTAAATGGGACCTTCAACTAGAGGACAACAAGCTATATGAGGTTAAGGACACCATATTCACAAACACTCCCCTAGGGAAGTTTTCTAGGCACTCTCTCTCGCTTATGACCAGACTTAGAATTGGCCATACTAGACTGACCCACGGATTTTTATCAACCGAGCCGACCCTCCTACCTGTGATACATGTGAGACCACCCTTACAATCTATCATATTTTGGATTCCTGTTCCGAATATTCCCACATCTTATACAATCATGACATCCGAGGCTCTCTTAAAGAAAAGCTCTCTTACAATAACACCGAGAAGATGATTTCCTTTCTCAAAGCCTTATCCCTAATAAATCATATCTAGGTCCCACACGCATAAAAAACAAATATGATTATTTAAAACTGCTTACAACTACTGTGATATTTTTTTACTGCATCTTTCTATATATGTCGCCTCTTGGCACCTCGATTTTAAGTACAATTTTTTTAAACACTTAAAAACCCTCTAAGGTTAATGTGTCTCAAATTAATATACCTCTCTCTCTCACACATTGTGTTTTAATAATACAATCCACCTTCCTAAAGTTCCAAACTTTTCTTTAAAATATTATAAACATTATGAGATCTAGACTAACCCTTGTATCTATTTCCTCTTTTTATGAATGACACAGAATTCTATTCATAATACCATAAACCATAACATCTTGTTGGCTGACCTCTGGCCGAGCAATTTGGCAACAGCGAGGGCACTAAACCTAAGGTTAGCCTCAGGCTAGAAAGATTCAAGTTTAGGTTTGTTCATTGACCGTGTAGAATTTCTGTTAAAAACATGCCTTAACATTATTTGTATTTTAAAAGAAATATTCGCATCATACGATGATTAAGGAACTTTTTTAATTTGTTTTTACTATAACAGATTTTATTTATTAACAAGTGGCAACCAATATGCTTAGAGAGACCCCGCACTAATTACATTAAAAACCGGCATCGGTGAAATTTTTTGAGATCGTAATAAAGTTGGATCAGTATTAGAATGAAAATTCGGCGCCCTTTAAAAAAAAATAAAAATTAAAAATTTGTTTTTTTTAAAAAAAAAAAAATTTTTTTTTTTTTTTTTTTTTAAAAAATTTTTTTTTAAACCCCAAATTTTTTTTTAAAAAAAAATTAAAAAAATTTTTTTTTTAAAAAAATTTTAAAAAAAAAAAAAATTTTAAAAAAAATTTTTTAAAAAAAAAAATTTAAAAAAATTTTTTTTCCCATAAAAGGGAAAAAAAAAAAAATTTTTTTTTGGAAAAAATTTTTTTTGGGGGGGAAAATTAAAAAACCCAAACCCCCCAAAAAAAGGAAAAAAAATTTTTAAAATTTTTTTGGGCCCTGGGGGGGAAAAAACCCAATTTGGAAAAAAAAGGGAAAAACCCCTTTTTTAATTTTTGTTATAAGAAACAAAAGTAAACAATTTCATTATTGGAATTATAAATAAAAAAAAAAGGTTCAATTTAAGGTAAAAACACGTGTGTTTTTAAAAAATCTAACATTTAAAACCTAAAATGGATTTTATCAAATTGAGGAAAAGTTAAACTGTTTAGTGGTATAGGGGTAATTCTTTACAGCGGGTAAAAAATATATTTGCTGAGAATTATCCTAATAGGCCACACCCTGCAATTACTACTATATCAAGAATTATAAATAATTTCCAAAAATACGGGTGCGTTTCTCCCAGAAACCATAAAATACAAAACGTCCAAGAAGTTAATAAGGAGCGGGAAGCAAAAGAAATTAATTTGTTGGCATTAATAAATGAAAATTCAACTTTGTCAACACGTGCGCTTGCGGATGAGGTTGATTTAAGTACAAGAAAGGTGAGGAGAATAAAAAAAAATAAGTATCGTTCATGCAAAAAACCCAAGAAATTTATCCTGAGGACAATATCAGGAGAATGAAGTTTTGTGAAAACATGATGAATAAAGCAAATGAAAATGAAGATTTTATTCGAAACATTGTCTTTACTGATGAGTCCACATTTCCACTCCATGGTAGGCATAATCCACTCACACCTTATTGGTCTCAGGAAAATTACATAGGTATTTTGAACTTAAAACTCAGCGTCCTCAAAGGTAAATGTCTGGAGCGGTATTTATGGGAAACATGTTATTGGGCCATACTCATTGATGGTAACTTAACTGGTCAAAAATATTTGGATCTTTTGCAACAGCAAATAGTTCCAGAAATTAGACGATTGGTAGGTCCTCGATTTAATGAAGTGTGGTTTCCAAAAATGGCTGTTTAGCACAATACACGTTTGGTTTTGATTACTTAACATCTTTTCCAAACCGTATTATTGCTGGATGAGCTACAATCCGTGGCCCGCTCGCTCTCCTGATCTGCTCTAACGATTTTTTTTTTTTGGGTCATGCAAAATCCAAAATTTATGGTTTTCGGGATGATCGCTCTATGAATCTTGATGAATTGCGTGTAAAAAATCGCAATGTTTTTCAAACAATTACACCTGTGATGTTAAACAATGTTCAAAGAAGTTTCTATGATCGCTTAGGACATTGTTTAGCGGAAGAGCGTGGATTGTTTGAATACTTGCTTCATTAATTAATTTATTTAGATTTTTTTTGTTTTTACTTAATTTTTTTATGTAGAATTATTTTTTTAGTTTTGGTTGGGATTTTTTAGAATAACATGTTTTCTTTCTTAGAATCGAAACAATAATTTTATTTGTTTTGATTCAAAAACTCTGATAAGCAATAGCGAATTTTATCTCCTACATGCGTAAATAATTATGAAAAACATGAAATACGGCAGTACATCCAACCCGTCCGTGGTTACAAAGTTACTAAGGATTGAAGAAAGCGCGCCGGTTGGGGCGCGCGAACCTCGGCTGTAGTGCTTAGAGGGTAATCGCAAATTCGTCCGGTCCATTGCTATATACCTAGTAGGGTGCCCCTGTCTGTATATGTCATATATATGTCACTAACGCAAATTTTGAACCACCCCTTAGTAACTTTGATACACTGATTATGTAAAAAAGGTATTACAATATTAGAGAAATAAATAGTTCGTTGTAAACAATATTTAAATCAATTTTAACTTGGTCCACCCTGTAGAAATGTCTCAAAATCCTAAGAGTCATTACTAGGTCAAAAGTAAAATAAAACAATGTAACCAAAAGTGTTTTGATTTTTTTTTGTTTTAATCAATTTAAAAATTCTTTCATTGGCACCCTTTTTTTGATGTATGATTTTGACCACCCTGTAGATACTTTACAGGTCGGCAAACTGCAAAACATAATTCTATTTTCTAAAGGTATGTTATTTTAACCAAATAACCCAAATTCTCATCTTGTATTTATGTTTTTTTGTAATATGTTTAATTTAAAGTAATATAATGTGATTTTTTATATTTTTTATTGGCGGGCCTAACTCAGAAATAACACCGGTGCCCCATTTTTTTTTAATATTATCAGAACATTTCCATTGGGGCCAATAGCATTTGGGATATATTTGGTGTGGGTCCCATTTAGATAAAAAAATTGAAAAATCCTAGCTACGCCAGTGAGTATCTTACCAAAAACACTTAAGTAAAATAAGGGCCAAGTTCTCTTCCAAAAATCTCAGCCTCTCAAATTATTATATTATTAATAAAATTAGACCGAACTGATCTGTCTGCATTAATAAATGTTTTTTTTTCTACAACTGGCACTAAAAGTAACATTTTTCTCACTGGTTACTAGCTTTTAAAATAAAATATTTCTTATGCAATGAGGAAAACCCACAAACAGTGAGAAAAGTACTTCTAGTGAGAAAAGTAATTTTCCTCAATTGCTATATGAAATAGTAGAAATAGGCGTTTGATTCACGACTTTGACATTATCTAGCAGCCTGTGGCAGTTGGCGTCGCATAGCAACGATTAAACAAAAATGAATGTATCATGGATCGGCGAGCGCCATATTTATTGCAAACGTCAGTTTTATGAATGTTGTATTTTATCCAATAAAAAAACAAAAATTTCTTAATTAGTTTTTTTTTAAATGAATAACGCAAATAAGTTATTTATTACGGTTTTATTGTTGATTCATAAATAAAAACGTAAATTATTAATTAAAATCATTATACTATGATTGACTATATTATTTATATATATATATATATATATATATATATATATATATATATATATATATATATATATATATATATATATATATATATATATATATATATATATATATATATATATATATATTATTTATATATATATATATATATATATATATTTATATATATATATATATATATATATATATATTATATATATATATATATATTATATATATATATATATATATATATATATATATATATAATATTTTAATATATATAAAACAGCAGATACCACTGATTTGGATGTTTCTTCGCACACGTCTGTTTGGAGAGAGATCAGGAAAAGTGGTTTCAAATGCTACAAAATCCACATATCGCAAAAACTGCACCCTGGTGATTCTGAAAGGCTATTACAATTTTGTGATTGGCTTCAAAGGCGACCCGATTTTCCAGCTTTTCTAGAAAATGTTATTTGGACAGATGAGAGCACTTTCACCAAACGAATCATACTCAGCGAGGTTTCTATCCAATAATTTGAATAAAGTTCGATGAGGTTGTCGTCTCTCGGTATACGAGTTAAGATACACTTCCGATGTTTTTACACTGTTCCTATCATTCTTGTAATAAAGTTTTACCATATCTCGTTTTTCTTCATTGGTGAATTCCATTTTTAACGACACCACAACTGACAGTAAACACAGAATGTCATTTATACGTCACCGATTTGAGAAATCAAAGCCAACTACGTTATAAAAATATTCTATTTAATTTTTCGGATTTTCCGGGCAACAAGGGTAACTTATGATACATCGTTGAAAATGTGATAAAAAGGGCCATTCAAATTTGTGGAATTCATATGGCGTCCATAAGAAAAAAAGTTGATGATGGTTACGGAAAAACGAAACGTCGAGTTGCAAAACTATGAACACCATTCGATAGAGCAGAAAAAGTGACAATGCAAATGTATTATTTATTTTGGAATTCGTTGAAAAAGAAACCCAGGAAAAAAATAAAACGATTTTCCAAAATTTCGTTTTTTCCGGATATCTCCGGAATTACTAGAATTTTCAAACTTTCTAAACGGTATATTGTTGGTCACATAAATGCCCAACTTTGCCCCAATTTAACCATCTTCGTATCTCCTATAGTTTCCGAGATCCCAATGGTGAGAGTCGAATTTGAAACACCCGGTATATATATATATATATATTATATTTTATATATATATATATATATATATATATATATATATATATATATATATTTGTTGCGCTATAAAAGAAATGGTCGTAGAATAAGTATAATGTGCAACATGTGAGAAAAGCACATTTCCAACTCGCTAATTTGCGGCACTTGCCTTCGAAAATGTTAAACTTCCCACTTGTTGCACAATATACTATTTTCAATACACAGGATTAGTAAAAAACTGGCCAAGTCAAAAATAATATAATTTTAGATCTCATTACTTTAAGAGGTCGATATTTTTAGACAGGAACTTGGCTCTTATTTTACATAAGTATTTTTGTTGTTTTTTTTTCTGAGATCAATAAATGCAACAAAATTCTGCCTGCATGTTCAATTCTAAGGCAATTAAGACCTCAAAATTTCAGGTTCGATCAGATTGCATACTTCTAAAATGGGTACCCCCTAAATAAACGATATTTCCGCCACTGTTTTAGGGTATTTCGAGTGAAAATATGCAATTTTTAATTTTATTCTAAAATCTCCTTACGTATCGGAATTTCAAGTTTTTTCTCTTTTGGGTAGTGCCCATAATTTTAATAAGTCAATGAATGAGGGAGTCTGTAGTGAAATGGGCTATTTTCACAATCGAATATCTCAAAAAGTACTTGACATGACTTTCTTATTTTTTCACAGGTTATTATAATACTTATAAGAGATAATTTTATCAAAGGTGATTTCTTCCTGTTATCAAAGATAATTTTCCTTGAAGCATTTGTACTTTTTAAGACAAAAGATGTCAGTATTCGACATAAATATGTATCGTTTGGTCCATCCACTTGTTCCGTATCGCTTCTGGTTTAACCAGAAACGTCAAATAGCTTAAAATAATAAATTGGATTAGATTAGATTAGATTAGATTATTTGAGCGGAGATGGCAAAAATGACCTCCACCACTGCAACCTTGCCAGAAGGTGGTAGAGGAGCTTTCCTCGCCTGAGGCGGTACCACCCCACTTGCCCTTTAAAGGACTCGTGAAGTCTCAGGACGTTTCGAGTTCTGGGCGGTGAGTCAGTTTTCCTTCTTCCTCTTCCTTCTTCCTCTTTTAGTTTTCCTTCTTCCTCTTCTTTCTTTTTCTTTTTCTCTCTCTTTTTTTCCACTCTACTAAAATTTGGAAATAATGATGATGGCACACCCGAAAGTAAAGTTATCCGGAGGTAAAATACCCCTCCATTCGTTCTCCGGGCGAGGGGTCTTGGCCACCTATTTACTCCAATATTTGGGCTTAACTCCGAAACTCTGTTCCCTCTCAATCTCAAACCCCATACTTTTCTCGAACCCAAGTAGCCCAAACAGCAACCACTCTTTTCCAGGTTTGAACTCATTTCATCTTTTCGACCCCTGGGTTTGGCTTCACTTCGCATACCTTGGCTTTCTAGTTTCTAACATCCGAATCGGGTAGGCCTGATATTCTTTCAATTTCTCAGATCTTCTACCAAATTATCTGCTGTATATACGTCCCGTCCGACAATTCTACAACGAGCTCTTTGATTTTCTTTCAATAAAGATTGACAATATTTTTTCCAGTTTCCATTGGCCGAAGTAATCGTTCTCGGGGATTTTAATGTTCATAATAAGGATTGGCTAGGATCCACAAAAACTGATACACAAGGCAGAGCAGCAGAAAATTTCGCAATCAGCAACTCGCTCACCAACCTAATTATGGAACCTACCTACTTTCCTAGGGTTCCCACCCATAATTCTAACCCCCTAGATCTCTTTCTTACTTCCACCCCCGAACTCTATCAAGCATCAGTAACTGCTCCGCTTGGTCGCTCTGACCATGGTTTGGTCACCGTATCTTACTCCACTCATTTTGAGGCAACTGAAAGCATGCCGCCACGAACCGTCTGGCACTACAATTCGGCCGACTGGGATGGTCTGAGAGATTTCTTTGCCAGCTACCCTTGGGATCCTACCTGCTTTCTACTTTCGATCCTTCCGAAATTTGTAAACAAATTACCGAAACAATTCAACTAGGCATTGAGACCTATATTCCCCACACTAAAAGAACCCCATAACTTCAAATCACAAACCGTGGTTTTCTAAATCCTGTGACAAAGCCAGACTTTTAAAATTCAAGCCCACAAAAAGTTTCTTCAAAACCCCAGTCCCGAAAATCGACAGGCTAGCATCGAAGCGAGAAATCAGTATAATCAGACCATCTCAGAAGCAAAAGACCATTTTAACAATCGAATAAAAGATAAAATTCTCTCTTGCTCAAATGGCAGTAAAGCTTTCTGGTCCTTTGCCAAAAATATTAGTCAGAACTTTTGCACAAATTCTTTTCCACCCCTAATCTCTGAAGATGGAATTGTCTCTACCTCCAAAGGAAAAGCCGAACTACTTGCCAAACAATTTGCTGCCAATTCTACGCTTGATCCTCCTACTAATCTTTCCCTTCCAACAGTTGTCCCTGTTTCTCATAAAATTTCCGATATAATTTTTAAAGTTAAACAGATCAAGCGTATTCTTTCTTCTCTTAATACTAAAAAATCGTCTGGGCTGGATGGCATACCAGCAATCGTCTTAAAAAATGTGCTCCCGAGCTTGCACCCATCTTAACTCGCCTCTTTCGAATCTCTTACGACACGGGCATTTTCCCGAAGAGTTGGAAAGCTGCACGTGTGCAACCTGTCCCCAAAAAAGGATCCAAAAGTCTCCCTTCCAACTATAGACCTAAATCTCTTCTTTCAGTTGTTTGCAAAGTAATGGAAAAATTCATTAATTCCCAAATCTTAAAGTATCTGGAAAAACATAAGATCTTACATGATAGACAATATGGATTCCGTCACAGTAGATCCACAGCTGATCTTCTTTCCTTTGTCTCACACAACTGGAATAAGTCCCTTGAGTTTCTTGGTGCATCCCAGATCGTTGCTCTTGACATATCCAAAGCTTTCGATCAGGTCTGGCATGATGGGCTTCTTAACAAACTTCCTTCTTACGGTCTTCCACCTAAGCTTTGCTCTTGGCTTTCCAGTTTCCTTTCTAATCGACGTATATCAGTTAGTGTAGATGGTCATTCCTCCAGCTTCTACCAAATTAATGCTGGGGTGCCCCAGGGCTCAGTGCTGGCACCCACGCTGTTTCTTCTACACATTAATGATCTTCTCTCTTCCACAATCAATCCCATTCATAGTTTTGCTGACGATAGTACCCTCCACTCTAGTATTCAATTTCTTAAGCCACCGTGTAATGATGATTTCGAAAACAAGCGCAGGTCAATGCAGATATCTCTTTCACAAGACCTCAAACTTATCTTGGATTGGGGCGCCAAAAATCTAGTTCAGTTTAATGCCTCGAAAACACAGTCATGTTCCCTGTCGGAAAAAGTCTGCAAATGCTCATCCCTTACATATGAGCGGCCAAGTTCTGCAGAACAAAGAGTCGTTTAATCTTGTCGGCGTTACTTTTGAGAATAACCTCAACTGGCACAAACACATTTTATCCATAGCTTCGGCAGCTTCAAAAAAGATTGGATTTCTCTTCCGAGCCAGAAAATATTTCTCTTCTTCCAATTTGTACACTCTGTATGTATCCCAAATCAGACCCTCTTTAGAATATTGTTCTCATGTCTGGGGAATGGCGTCCCCTACAACACTTAGTATTCTGGACTCCATTCAAAGAAGAGCCGTTCGTCTTATTAATGATCCAACGCTCACAGAAAGGCTTCCTCTTCTTGCCCACCGTCGAGCTGTAGGGGATCTGTCGCTCTTCTATAGGTATTTTCACGGCTTCTGCTCAGAGGAGTTGGCCAGTATAATTCCTTAGCTCCCAACAGAGCAACACGTAGTGCAACTTTTATGCATCCTTTTACAGTTCAGTTAGAGAGGCCCCGAACTTCCCGATTTCTTCGTTCCTTTATCCCTAGAGTGTCAAGACTATGGAACCTGCTGCCCGCAGAAGTTTTTCCTTCTCCTCCCAATCTCCAAAAATTTAAGTCCCGTGTGAACAAACTCCCTCTCACCACACTGAAGACACCCACGGTACGTTAGTACTTAGGCATCAGCCTTCGTGGACTGTCACAAGATAAAAAAAAGATTTATTGTGGTTTCTCCTATCGTTCTTTAGAGTACCTTGTCCAGGCCCGTCTTCTTAACTAGACTCCAGAGTCTTGACACTGGCCACTCCATATATCTTGCCGGTTTTGGCTTTTCCTCACCAAGCCTAGTAAACCTAAGCCTACATAGTGCTTCACAGTGGCACCACACATGTACGGCTGTTTCTTCAGCCTCCTGGCAGAACCTACACAGGCTATCCTCCACCAGGCCTATTCTTTCCAGGTGCTTGTTGAGTTTGCAATGTCCTGTTAGTTGACCTACCGTTATCCTTACGACTTTACGACTGTGGCTCAGTAGGTCCGAGGTAAACTTGGCCGAGCAGGTCTTAATGAACTGCTTTGCCTGTCGTTGTCCTAGTGTTTGTAACCACCAGCTTTGAAACTCTCTGTCTACCCAGCTCTTTATAGATGCTTTAAGGAGGCCTGCCGAGATTCCACAGAATGGCTCAGGGCCTATCATTTCCATGGCTGATCCTCTTTTGGCTAGGTCGTCGGCCTCTTCGTTACCTGGGTGGCCCTCGTGGCCTGGTACCCAGGCTACCGTAAGTTTGTTTGCCAAGCCGACTTTATCCAGGGCCTGTATACAGTCCCCCACTAGTTTGGAATTAACTTTTGGAGAACTGATGGCCTTCAGGGCCGCTAAATTGGCTTACCATTATATTTCTCATATTTCGATAAGATGGATGTGGAATTCTACAGGGTGTACCAAAAGTAATGGAACACAGAGCAACAGCAGATTCCTTAGGTCGAAATAATGCAGTTAACGTAAACTTGTCCTATCCCAAAGTTGATAATAACTAAGATACATGATACAGGGTGTTAAACTTTTAATTTTGTTTTAGTTTTTTCGTAATTATTTCTTAACTAAATAGCATAGCAGTACGAAATTGGGGATTTGGGGTTTTTAGAAATTTAAATTTGTACATATTTTTGATGTTGCTAATAGAGGGCGCCAGCTACGGCCTACCCCACTTGTTTAAGATGGCATAACTTTTTTTAAGCTTAGTACATTGACGTGTTTATTAAAAAAGAAGTTCCTATACTTCCCGCTGCGTCAA
This sequence comes from Listronotus oregonensis, assembly GCA_019359885.1. Taxonomy (NCBI): domain Eukaryota; kingdom Metazoa; phylum Arthropoda; class Insecta; order Coleoptera; family Curculionidae; genus Listronotus; species Listronotus oregonensis. The sequence continues at coordinate 30,063 of JAHBCN010003771.1, read as the reverse complement.
AAATGTATACCTTCTTTAGGTCTCTAGGAGCAACTGTTTTTAAAATAAACGCACTTTAAAGGCCAATTGTTTTCAAACTTTGCAAAGTAATAGTTTTTAACACATGCTGATCAGAAGTCTACACGGGCACAAAACCCGAAAACTCCTCTAACTCCCCCAAAATCACCCTTAAAGGTCTCCAAATCCCCAGTGACCTTTAAGGCTGATTTTAGGGGGTTAGATTGGTTTTTGGGTTTTGTGCCCGTGGAAACTTTTAATCAGCGTGTTAAAAACATTATTTTGCAAAGTTTAAAAACAGTTATTGGCCGAAATCCATTTTCACTAAGAAAATTGCGGGGTCCTTTAAAGCGACGAATTTCAATTTCTCGCCTCAGAGAAGAAATCAAAAGGTTGACACCCTGTATCTTTGTTATTATCAACTTTCGGATAAGGCAAGTTGACGTTAATTGCATTATTTCGACCTAAGGAATCTGGTGTTGCTCTGTGTCCCATTACTTCTGGGACACCCTGTATATACAATATCGCCTTATATTTAATTTTTTAATCTCCCTTTTTCAACATGTTTAGTTTTTTAAATTCCAATGTAGAATGCGAGTACGATGCGACGTTAATAACCATGGACAAACGAATTAAAACATCTTATTTGCCAGCTTTAACGACACTAATATAATTCTAAACGGGATAATTAATTTTTTAAAAAACATAAAAAAAAAATTATAACCATAATTAGGATTATTTTAACTTTTACACCATCGGGAAAAGCCGTTAAAAATAAAAGACGAATAAATCCATTTCTCCATGGCTTCTTGATTTAAAATAAAGTGTGATAACGTAAACGAGTCACTCTAGACTGGATTGTAAAAAACTAAATACTTAAAAGCAGAAATGTCAAAAAATTACATATAAAGCATAAATGTAAAATTTTAAAGTAAGGGTTATTTCCGGTCAAACCGGAAGTGTTACAAAACAGGTAAATGCGTCAAACAATGCACATTTAAGTCAAATACCAATATACGAAATTTAATTTTTTTATCGTAAAAAATAAAATAAAGAGGCAAAATATCTAAACACATAATTATGTGAGAAACAATCACTTTACATGTTTATTAGTAATTATTTATTAATTTTACTATTTATAATAATTTCTGTATAACAATGGAAGATTCATTTCATTTATTAGTTATTACAAACTCTTTTATAAAAATTATATTTTATATATCAGTTATATTTGATATTTTTGTTTTTAATAGTTCAAGAAATCTAGGGTCATTGAACACTGTGGCTAAGTGCAGAGATGTCCTACCTTTACAATATTCAGAATTAACATCAGCTCCATTGTCTAACAAAATTTTTGCTATTTCAAAATGTCTACGAATGATAGCATAATGGAGCGGCGTAAATGTTTTCGTCCCAGTGCCGATATATGGGCATTTTAATCCTTTGAGTGAAAAATAATAAGCAGCAATGGTATCAAGTTCTCTATCATCCTGAGCTCTTGCGTCAACATTTGCACCATGCTCCAACAGAGTAGTAACTACATTAATATGATCATATTCAGTTGCTTGGTGAAGAGCAGTGCGTTTCTGATTTCCTTTACTATTAACATCAACTTTGTTTTCTAGTAAAATTACAGAAACGTCTTTATGTCCATTCTGGGCGGCGAGATGAAGCGGATTTTGGCCCTCGTTGTCAGCTACAATATTAGCTCCGTACTTTAATAAAATTAAAGTTACTTCTTTATTACCTCTCATAGAAGCGATATGTAAAGCCGTTGACTGGTTTTCATTGGTTAGATTAACATTTGCACCATATTTCAACAGAGTAGCAACTACCTCAATGTGGCCAGATTCAGTTGCTTGGTGAAGAGCAGTCCAACCACGAATGTCTTTGCTATTAATATTTACATCGTTTTCTAGAAGAATTACAGCGACATCTTTATGTCCATTCATTGCGGCGAGATGTAGCGGATTGTGGCCAAGCTTATTATATACAAGATCAGCTCCGTTCTGTAGTAAAATCAAAGCTACTTCTTTGTGGCCCTTCATTGCAGCAATATGTAAAGCTGTTGACTGGTTTTCATTAGTTAGATTCACATTTGCACCATACTCCAAAAGAATAGTAACTACATCAATATGGCCAGATTCAGTTGCTTGGTGAAGAGCTGTGCATCCCCAAATTCCTTTGCTATTAACATCAGTATTATTTTCCAGAAGAATAACACAAACGTCTTTATGTCCATTCTTCGCGGCGAGATGAAGCGGATTTTGCCCATGCTTGTCAGCTAAAATATCAGCTCCGTTCTTTAGTAACATCAAAACTACTTCTTTGTCGCTTCTCATAGCAGCGATATGTAAAGCCGTAGACCCATTTTTATTAGCTATATTAACATTTGCACCATACTCCAACAGAGTAGTAACTACATCAATATGGCCAAATTCAGTTGCTTGGTAAAGAGCAGTGCATTCGCGAATTCCTTTACTATTAATATCAATATCGTTTTCTAGAAGAATCACAGTAACTTCTTTATGTCCATTCTTTGCGGCCAGATGAAGCGGATTTTGAAAATGCTTGTCAGCCACAATATTAGCTCCCTTTTTTAATAAAGTCAAAACAACCTCTTTATGCCCTCTCTCAGCAGCTATATGTAAAGCTGTTGACTCATTTCTATTAGTTAGATTTACTTTTGCACCATACTCCAATAGAGTAGTAACTACGTCAATATGGCCAGATTCAGTTGCATGGTGAAGAGCAGTCCATCCCCGAATTCCTTTGCTATTAACGTTAACATCGTGTTCTAGAAGAATTACGGATACGTCTTTATGTCCATTCATTGCGGCGATATGAAGCGGATTGTGGCCCTGCTTATCATATAAAATGTCAGCTTCGTTTTTTAATAAAATCAAAACTTCTTCTTTGTGACCTTTCATAGCAGCAAGATGTAAGGCCGTTGACTCGTTTATATTAGTTAAATTAACATTTGCACCATACTCCAACAGGGTACTAACTACATCAATATGGCCTCGTTCAATTGCTTGATACAGAGCAGTACATCCCATCATTCCTTCGCTATTAACATCAGTATTATTTTCCAGAAGAACACCACAAACGTCTTTATGCCCATTCTTTGCGGCGAGATGAAGCGGATTTTGACCATGCTTGTCAGCTAAAATATCAGCTCCGTTTTCTAGTAAAATCAAAACTTCTTCCTTGTAGCCTTTCATAGCAGCAAGATGTAAAGCCGTTGACTTATTTGCATTCCTTAAATTAACATCTGCACCGTATTCTAACAAAGTAGTAACAACATCAATATGGCCAGATTCAGTTGCCTGGTGAAGAGCACTGCATCCCCGAATTCCTTCACCGTTAACATCAACATCGTTTTCTAGAAGAATTACAGAAACGTCTTTATGTCCATTCTTTGCAGCAAGATGAAGCGGATTTTGGCCTTGCTTGTCGGCTACAATATCTGCTCCGTTCTTTAGTAAAATTAAAACTATTTGTTTGTGACCTCTCAAAGCAGCAATATGTAAAGCCGTTGCCCCAGTTTCATCTGTTAAGTTAACATTTGCACCATACTCCAACAGAGTACTAACTACATCAATATGGCCATGGTGAGTTGCTTCGTGAAGAGCAGTCCGTCCACGAATTTCTTTGCTATTAACATCAATGTTGTTTTCCAAAAGGATTACAGAAACGTCTTTATGTCCATTCTGTGCGGCGAGATGGAGCGGATTTTGGCCATCCTTGTCAGCTACAATAACAGCTCCGTTCTTTAGTAGGGTCAAAACCACTTCTTTGTGGCCTTTTTCGGCAGCAATATGTAAAGCCGTTGTCTCTTTTGGTCCACTAGTTACATTGACATTAAGACCATTTGTTAATAATTCCCTCACATCATTTACCTTTCCTTTAGATACTCTATCCATGAAAGCTGTTATTTCATTGTCATCAACAAACGACGTAACTTTATTTTCCAGCTCATCAATTTTCAAAAAAGTTTTCATTTCAATGTCTTTTAAATATATATCTAAAAGACTTCTTTTTGAAGTAATTAAAACAAGTTTTTTTGAGGTAACTATATTAAGACGTTCAATAATTTTGGTCAGTACCTCGTCACCGTCTCTTTCGATGTTCACTACATAAGAAAAGTCACAAACCAACAAATTTTTAAATCTTGGAAGAGTTTTTGATAAAGCACATATATCTAACACTTGTTTCCAGTTCAAAAATGTTTGATTTTCTACACTTAAATATTTTTCTTGAATTTTTGGATCATCACTCTGCTTCCTCAAATACTCCAATGCTTGCACTATTCGTACTGCGCCTAACTTTGAATTCCATGTTTCATACAAAAGAACTTGCTTAGAACTGGTTGTTAGAAAACTTTTAAATGAGTCTCTAAAGCTAATATCAATTTTTTTTAAATCGGCAAGGTAATTTTCAGATTGCTCTTCGATGGTTTCTTGAAGTTTTGATGAATTCATTTTGCTTTTGAAGAAAAAAAAACAATCTTAACTTAGTTAAAACTGATTCACTTAGTAAAACAATAAACTATTTTAAATTAAAATTATTGATTAAGGCTGGCATGTATCTTATCAATTTAAACTTATCCTACAATAATTTTAGATAAAGTGTTATCATACCAAAAACACTTATGTAAAATATGGAAAAAGTTCCTATAATGTTAAATTACTGAGATCTAAAATTAGGTCAAGCTATTTTTTCACTTGCGAAGTTTTTTACTGAACTGTCTGCAGTCATGAGGGAGGTGGGAAGACGCCTTCCGCCCTTACTTTGATAAGTTGGCAAAATCAAAAGGAAATGAAAAATTGTTCAACAATTGACAAAAGTATTTTGCTTGATTCTTGTTGGTTTCATTCAATTTTCGGAAATAAGAACACTGACAACTACACATAATCCAAATTACTCACAAAGAGTTAGCCTATTTTTTCACACTTGCCTTTTTTGCCACTTGACCTTATCCTAAAAACATTTTTTTTGGTTTCTCGAAAAATATCGAAAATCACTCCTAATTAGGGGTTGATTTGATGACGCTAAACTGAAATATGTGAATAATATTAATAAGAATAAAAGCGATTCTTATTGTATTTTTTATATAAAATAAAATTTTACAAATAGAATATAATTTATTTTCATTTTAATGACAGCGTAATATAGTTAAAAGTCCACCCTTAAACTCGCAAAGGGTGTTAAATCATCCCCTTAATATGAAAAAAAAATCAAAAATTACTTGAAAAATCTAGGAAAAACTACTAAGATATTCTAAATTATTAGAAATTCAAATCGTGTACTTCCAATAACTCCTACAAGACAAGAAGTTATTGGTACTTCCCACCAGTATCTATAAGAAGGTAGGTAGGTAGGTTTAAAGTGAGTGGGTATAACACCCTTCAACCGCGACCGATCGGTCTATTGTGGCTCACACCCGTTTATATTTCTCCCACCAGGTCCAGACTCCTAATAAATCTGATGATCCTGTTGGGAGAGAGATCTTTCACCTCCCCGGCAACAAGGTGTCATTGCCGAGGATTGCGAATTTTAGTCGTGCCAGTGCTGGGCACGAACACAGTATGTGTTCTGCCGATTCATCCCCCTCCATGCACATGCGGCGCTCGGTGTTTTCCGCTAGGCCGATCTTGTGCATGTGGTATTTTAATCTGCAGGGTCCCGTGTACAGTCTCACTAGAGTTTTAAGGTGTACCCTTGATTGTTCCAGTAGTTTGACAGTACATTGTTAGTTCGGTGGGCTTATGAAGGCCTTCGAGTGTCTGAGACCCGGAAGTCCATGCCAGTACCGAAGATTTTCTCTTTGTGTCCAAGCTGATATGAACTGCTTGGCCGTTCCATAAGATATACCGATGACCGGTTCCGGCCCTGCGATTTTTGTCTCCGCCCCCCTCTTGGCAAGGGGGTATGCGGATTCATTAGCCTCTAGGCCGGTGTGTCCAGGTATCCACAGTAGTGTAACCTTATTGTTTTGACCCAGTTTGGTCAGCGCATCATTGCAATTTCAGACGGTTTTCGAATTGAACCGGCTGGATTCAAGAGCCTTAAGAGCTGTATAACTATCGGAGAATATTTTAACTGTCTTACGTGTGCAGTGCCGATCAACCAGCGATCTAGCACATATCTCAATAGCAAATACCTCCGCTTGAAATATGGTTGCCAGAGTGCACAGGCTAAAGGAAAACTCTGCCCTCGGCCTCTGTCCATATATTCCAGCTCCAACACCGTCCTTGGTTTTAGAGCCATCGGTGTACCAATAGATGTCAGCCCGGAGCAGGTCGGTCGTTTTTCGACTCCAGTCCTCCCTTTGTGGGTAGACTACACTGTAGGGCCGTTTGTAATTGGTTGCTGTAGGCATTATGTCTGAGGGCATTCCCAGTCTGTCACAGGTCAGACATTCCTGAAGAGACTGGTGCTCTCCATATGACACGCCTGCGGTTTGTTACTGACCGCTTGATAGAGTCTGTAGGTTGCCCACCTTGCCTCCCTCTCCAAGTAAATATGCAGAGGAGGCAGTCCTAGGAGGGCTTCCATGGCCGCCGTTGGTGTCGAGCGCAGCGCGCCCGTGATCTATAAGAAAAGCAACCCTTTAACGGGGTGGTTTTCTTATAGATAGGGGTTAAGGGGTAAACTACCCCCGAACGTGATAACATACGAAAATATCATAGCAATATAAAATAACAGTCGAATATGGTCCTAATTATTCAAAAACTTTTTTAATAAAAATCAACCCTCATAGGTGGTGTTTATTGTTTATCACATTTAGACGGGAGTGTTGATATTTTCTAAAGTTATTAGAGCTATTTAGTAGTGTCGTATTGTCATTCAACTGATCAGTCTAAATGACTGAAAATACTCGCAGCAGATATGAGTTTTTGTCGTGTGGTAAACCTTTAATAATGACCTAAAAAGCCAGCAAGAAGTTCCTGAACATAGTGGGAGAATAGTTAAAGTGAAAACTGTTGGCGCCGCAGAAAATTCGTTTAAACTGGCTAAATGTAGAAGAAAAATTCAGAAAGTATAATAAAAAGTCCTTGTAATAACTCTTCTTGGAAGATGTAACAGACAGTAATAATAAAAATAATATAAAAATAAAAGCAATAGGTCTGTACAAGAAGATACTGAATCTCAATTTTATTTTAACCATATTTCCAATAATCAAAAAGAAGGAAGATGCAACGTCGTCGTTTTCTAAGTACTCTTAGTTAAGTTGCATTAAAAATTAAATGGTAAAAGCAAAAATGTTGAAGTTGCACTTAAGAGTGCATTTACGCTACACCTTAGGGGTCGGGCAAAGGGCGCGGAGACGGTGGGCGGAGACTAACAAACTCCCACACCACAATTTTCGTATAGCCGCATTAAAAATATTATATTTTAATTAGTTTCTTCCAAATTCGGTGTATCGATGCGATGTTGTTTCCGATTGCAAGCCTACAGGAGATAACGTTTTTCGGTAACTATTTTTCATTTAAATGACATGAATTACACACCATTTTAAAGGTAAGGAAATAATCTATGCCTCTGCTGTAACGGATTTTTGAAATATGAGTCGAGTTAAGAAAAAATAGTATCTAAACATAACCGATTTTAGGGTGACTTTCACTCAAGGAAATATTTAAAACTAGATCCAAATTTAAAAAATATTACAGCAGAAGCCTAGATTTAAGTGTTGGCTTTCATATAGTTTTTGAAAATTATCGATAACTTATACCGTTTTTGAGAAAAACATTATGCCCCGAACCCCAAATTGGATCCAATTTTTACGGCGCGAATGGACTCTTAATTTAAGAGCTTCTTAGTAAAGATCTACTTAAGATAATTTTGGTGCAACTGGCCTTTAGAAGCATAATTTTATCTAAATAAACTCATACAAAACTGCTTTGGCAAACAAAAAACTGAAATTTTCAGAATGCGTAACTGTTTGACACGTACCAAGTACAATAAAAATTGAAAGAGATGTAATAAACAAATTTTTAAACAATAGGCCAAAGGTATAATCTCATTTTATTGCTTTAAAGTCAGTTTATACCAAAGTGAAACACGCTATACCTGTTGTATATTTCGTATTTCATACATACGTCTGAGATTGCGATATAAATCAAGTGAATTTAAATCGTCTCAACCTTCTGAACAGACCACTCTTCGGATTACCTTTTTCATCTACTTTATCTTTACCTGAGAATACCTAACCGCCAGTCTTTTGTTTTCTTAGCCATGTAGTATCCACTGGGATGCTGAAAGAGATTTAGGGTGAATCAGAGTAGCACTTGTTTTTGGCACTTGTTCTCGGGATTGTATGCACTTGTATTACAGACATTTTCTTGGGTTTTTTATTAACTTATTTATATCTGTTTGTTCATTGTTTACGTTACATTTGTTTGTTGTTAGTGTTGTTTGTAGTAAGTGTATTAAGCGGAATTCATTAGTGTTAAATTTGACCTAATTTATGATTTAAAGTACTCTCTATAATAAATGTTTATTTGGTAGTTTTTAAATTTTGACGTAAAAGTGCGAGACGTTCTGATTGGTCAATTTTAAAATTGTGGTAAGTTTTATTGGCTAGAGTTTTTAGATTTAAAATTCTGATAAGACGTAAGAAAGTAATTTTGATTTTTAAAAACTAAAGCTAGATATAAACTATACCTTTTGTTTATTAGACTATACATACAGTGCATTTCAGTTTATTAAACATTTAAGGAATAAATTTAAGCAAAAACGCTCCAACCTATAAAGTTTAATTACTTTTTGCGCATTTTGTTTACGTAGAATTGATATCTACTCGTTTTTTTTCAATGGCAACCCTCACTTTTTTGTTACATATGATAAGATAATTTTGAGTATTGATTATTTAAAAAAAAAAAGAAAAACACTTTAAGACGTATATAGGTATAAGCTACAATTGGCTATAATTAGTAACGTACATTTTGCTTTTCAAATATCCCCACAAAAACTAATCCAGAGATGATAAATCTGGCGATCTGGGCGGCCACTCAAATAGCTTCCGTCTCCTAATTCTATGATAGAGAAAGACCTTAAATAAATAAATGCGTACATATACCATATAAAGGGGAGATGCAGCTTTTCTGTACCTAAATACAAAGCAGTTAATGCAGAAATAAGGTTATAAGTTAGAAAATCCAAATATATTTCACCGATTAGATTTATGTCTAAGAAATAGGGACCTAAAATTCTTCTGTCGACTATGCTGCACCACACATTCACTCTCTGGGGATTTTGAGTGTCATATAGTATATGTTCTTTACAAAATTATTCGTATATATATATATATATATATATATATATATATATATATATATATATATATATATATATATATATATATATATATATATATATATTATATATATATATATATATATATATATATATATTATACAGTCGTGTCCCATCAGTTCTTGCCATATAAAAATTTTTTATGACAGTCTGAAACAAAATCATTTTGATGTAGAAAAATTTGCTTATTTAAAAACTAAACATCCTACGCAAAAGTTTAAAAATACCAGCAATATACAGGTAGCGACAAAAACGTAAAATTTATCCAAGACTAAAGTACCCTTATTTTGCAATATTCAAGAAAAGTTATTTAAAGGAATTATTTAGAATTAATTTTTATATCTGATTACGAAATCACCCACCTACGAAAAATATATATTTTTGTATTTCAGTAAATCAGAACGGAATAAAAGTAAAAGCTTTAATATAAAACAAAAGAAAATTAGTATAATTCAAATTTAATATAGCCACCTTCTTTTTCCATGCATTTTTCTGTTAACTTGGAGAATTTTGAAACAACTTTTCTCAAAACAACTTGAGGGTTTCTCGAGCACACTGGGTTATTATCCTTTCTAAGCTATCGATATTTTGAAATGGTCGGTGAGAATACACTTTTTCCTTTAAATATCCCCAAAGGAAGTAATCCAGTGGGTTCAGGTCGGGTGACCTCGCTGGCCAATGAATTTCTGAAAATCTTCCTATCCAACGCCCCTGGAACATTTCCTGAAGAAACTCGTTAACAGCTCGAGAACTATGGCTGGCGCACCATCATGCTGATACCACAAAGTATTTCTAATGTCACGTGAAAGGCCATTAATAAAGTCAGACAACTGATTTCCCAAAAAATGAAGGTAAACATCCGACTTTATATTACCCCGGAAGAAAAATGGGCCTATCAGTTGATTATCTAAAATTCCGCACCACACATTTGTCTTAAAAGAAAACTGATCCCGACACTGGATAACAAACCGCGGGTTAGCTGTACTCCACCATCGATAGTTCTGGGAGCTAACAACTCCATTTGACGTAAAACAAGCTTCGTCAGAAAAAATAATTTTTCTATAAAGATACGGGTCTTCTTCATGCATACCTTGATACCAAGCTGAAAAATCAAACCGAAAATCAAAGTCTCCAGGATGCAATGTGTGGACAAAGATGGGTTTATAGGGATGAAAATGATTTGCTTTAAGAACTCTTCCAGCAGTAGATTTACAGACTGAGCGTCTTTCATTTCCAGGAAGTACTTTTTCCATATTTCTCAAGGAAATCTTGGGATTTTCAACAACGGCTTGGATAATTTGCAAGTCAAAATCTTCGTCATCTTCGACCTGAACTTGATTTTTTTTATTGAATCTGTTTTCTACACTTCCACTACCCTTAAATTTTGCCAATATGTGTCCAACAGTTTGATGAGATACAGATATTTCAGGATGCCTTTCATTGAAAATCTCAGCGGCTTCTCTAAAGGTTTTGTAGTTGTCACCCACATTAAAACAATTTCAATCTTCTGTTCCGTGCTTAGTTTTGGAGGCATAATAAATCAAAATAATAAATGGATAAACTGAATTTATAACTGTACTTCTGACTAGAAATAATGTCAGTGTTTATGTCAGTTATTATTGGCATAGTTACCTTCAGGTCCGATAATTACCTTTGTTAATTTTTGACAAAATTTTTTAATGTAAAATAAAAAATACCGTTTTTTCGTAGGTGGCTGTGATTTCGTAATTAGATATAAAAATTAATTCTAAATAATTCCTTTAAATAACTTTTCTTTGAATATTGCAAAATAAGGGTACTTTAGTCTTGGATAAATTTTACGTTTTTGTCGCTACTCTGTATACTGCTGGTATTTTTAAACTGTTTGCGTAGGGGTTTTTAGTTTTTAAATAAGCAGAAATTTTCTACATCAAAATGATTTTGTTTCGACTGTCAGTAAAAAAATTCCCATATGGCAAGAACTGCGTGGGCACTGTAATATATATATATATATATATATATATATATATATATATATATATATATATATATATATATATATATATATATATATACATTTTGTCTGCATGGACTACACAATTTTGGCTGTTTTTTCCCGTTCTCGTGGAATATTGCTCCTTCCTTCCCTCCTACTCCATCGCGTCACATCACTTCACGCTCCCCGCGCTTCGTCTTCCATCACACACTCTGCGGTGAAGCGCGTCGTGCGATTAAGCAATTTTATTTTATTGTTTTTCATTTGTTATTATTTTGTTATATAAATGCGTTTCCATACAAACTTTCACTCCCGCCATTCAACCTATTTACGGGGAAGTTTTCTAAGATCCTTCCTTAGCTGACGTCTCCTATTTTTATGGGTAACCAGAAGCCTAATTATCAACTCCCATACCTAGTAACAACTTTAAAAATAACAATTTTTTTATAAAACTTTATCCCCATTTTAACCCCCCAGGGGAATCTAATTGACCTGTCATTAAGGCTTACGCAAATATAAGAGCAGATAGATCAAGGTGAAAATCAAAATGTAATTTTAAGCATGTCGGGATGTGAAGCCCTAATTAGGGCAAGATATTAACTATTGTAATTATATTAACAAGATATTAACTATTTTAATTTCAGATTTTTTTAAACAAAACATAAAATAAAAATTTGCTCACTTTTTTCATTATCCCCATATTTTTATTTATACGCTTTTGGAAAGTTAAAAAAATATTTAGAATAAATCAAAATAATAACTGCGCTTTGAAAAAATATTTTACTCTTTTTCAGGAAATTCGTGTCTCCAAAATGGGCTCCCGAGTAGGGGGTCTGAACACCCCGGGCTTACCTGCTGATAAAGCCCTGGCAGGAGTTCCTCGACTGTTAGACGATCTCCAGAGGCTTTCCGAAGACATTGATTCTGCAGATATTGTGTTTATTCTAGGAAGAGAAGAGGAGAGGTTCTATGCACATAGAGTTATTTTAATGGCAAGGTTAGTTATAACTCATTATTACACATATGTTTACCTTTAAAACTTAAAATTGTACAGATAATAGTTTTACTTGCCCATTATTTTACCATATGTGGAATAAAGAAAGTTCTGTTTTCAAAAAAAAATATTTTTTTGAAACAATTTATAAAATAAGCAAGGCTTACGAAACCCATATAGCTACATACCTTAGAAAATAAAAGCCCAAAAGATACCTTTACTGGGAAGTGATGCTTATAGGTGGTATTGTAAACAGAAAAGGAAACACATTAAAACACACGATGATTTTTAGCTTTTCATATTAAATAGTAGACCATTAGTTTTTAAAGAAGAAGTCGGTTCTGCAAGAATGAAATTTTTCCATAAGTTTGTCTTCGAAATTAAGTGTACAATATTGTCTCTTAAAGGACATAATCCATGAAGATTTTGTCGGTGGTCATTAAACACAGTGTTTTAAAAACAAAATTAACCTGTATTTTATATTTAGCAGTACTCATTTTGACGTATCTTTTTTTTTGTTCCGTTTTTTGGCTTTGATTTCTTCCAGGAAATCGTTTGCCAGCTCTCCCCTTTCCACACACGTTGCGGGCAACGTGACCTTTCCCAGGCTTCGTCAGTGGAATTTCTGGATTGTCGGGCTCGAAACCCCCGGAAATTCCGAAATTTTCACAAAACTTAAAATTTTCCAAAAGATTTTCTTATCTTTGCAAGGCACAAAAAATGGAAGTCCGACCAGGAACTGCTACCGTTATCACGCATAACCGCTTTCTGTCAGTACTGCTCCTTCCTGCTGAGCGCGCAACCATCTTCCGCCATTAGGAAAATTCCTCGTGCGTGGGGCTCTCCGAACGAAACAGGTATAGGAATCTTCGTTCACGGCGCTTAGCCCTAGAAGAAGGACTCCATCGTTTGGCTTAAGTTTCTCCTTGATCCCCGAGGGTAAAAGCTGTTGATACAGCGCCTTCAACCGCCTTCCCGGAAAAAACTATGTAGTTTTCTTATCGCGAGCACTTCACTAATCGGAGGTCAAACAGGAACTGTTGACGTATCTTCCTTTCGTCTCTTTGTTGTTCTAACCTACAGCCGTTACTCATCCATTAACCGCGAAAAATTCGGCCACAACCAATGGGCTAAAAAACGCGCGCTTCTTTTAAACAAATTTTTGCGAGGTAACCATTCAACATATTTACTTCTGGCACAGCATAACTAACAGTCAGCACGATCTCTCCTTGGCTTTGGTATTTTTAAGCACAAAACACGAAAAAAAAACGCACACGAAACGATTACGATTCAAATAAAGGAGACACACACAGAAAATGACCGTACTTTCCCGCCAATTCATAAAATCGTGCTGATTTTTGTTAGTTATGGTGTGATACCGATATGTTTTGGTTACCTTACAAAGATTTGTTATTAGTTTAAAAGCATTATTGACGCCGCGTCGGTCCACGTCAATGTAGTCGATTACATTCGATCGTCATAGTACTTCTTAACTTTCCTTCGACTTTCTTACGACACTGGCATTTTTCTGGAGAACTCGAAAGCTGCACGTCTGCCACCTATATCTAAAAAAGAATCTAAAATGGTCCCTTCTTATTATAGGCCTACATTTTCTTCTCTCAGTTGTTTGTAAAGTAAGGAAAAAATTTATTAATTTCCAAATTTTTTAAGTATATGGAAAAACACAAAATTTGGCATTACAGACAGTACGGATTCCTTCACAAGATAGCCACACCAGATCTTCTATTCTTTGCCTTCCACAACTAGAACAAGTCACTTGAGTTTTTTGGTAAATCCCGGATCGTTGCTTCCCAACCAACACAAATAGGCTTATTAGTATTTTAAATACTGCTATATAGCAGTTTCGTAAGATATTTTACTTGTATACAAATTCTTATAGATATCTCGTAGACAATTATAATACACTTATAAACACAAAAAAGGGCCACTTTATAAAATATATTTATCGTATTAAAATGCTTATAATGATCGTGGGTTACAGCTGTAAGACCACTTTACTTCTGCTTTAGACCTTTAATGAGAGTAGTTTATAAAACACCTATATGATTGTTCCATTACCGACAGTTTTTACACATTTTAAAACAAATTTGTTTTAAGTTACACATTTATAAAATAGTTTTATGCTACTCTTATCAGTATCTTATAAATAAACTTAAGACGTTTATATGGATACTAATTAAATGGTTATAAAAATATTTTATTATTGCTATATTTGTGCTATTTTAAATGCTATTTTGTGTACATTTTATACAGGTTTAAAAATATTTTGCCTTAAAGATGTTACCAATAAAAATAATGGCATTCTTTTTAACTGAGAAATAAATCAGAATTGTTGCAAAGATTCTAATCTGCAAATGGCGATAATAATCCGCGGCCATAATGGCGTGGTGAATACTAAATCCTACAACCAGTGGCAATAATAATACGGAATGTTAAAGCCTCCAATTTTTTGATTTTATTTGCCAATTTAATTTTTCTGTTAATATATGGGTAGTTTTAATCCAGGTATTTATATTTTACAACTCAAAGATGTTAATTACAGATGGCAACTAATCTTTAATAAATATAATTTGTTCGGTATTGTTTAAATGTTATTCTTACAACTACGTTTCAATTTTCATATTTTCTTAACAATATTTAGTCTATTTTGCCTAAACTTAAATAATGGCCGATCCAAGGTCGCCCCTGCCAATATGGCTAAGCTGGCCAAAGCCGATATATCACATTTGTTGCAACCAACACAGTAATAAGACAAATTAGTCTTAAATAAATTAAATTTAATACAAATTTGTTTTAATCCTGGCCTCCCTCAAACTCTTAAAAATACAAGATTGTCAGATCACATATAGTTTTAGCATATTTAAAAGAGCATATTAAAAGATCTTTACTCATATATAAAGGCCAAGATAATGATAGTTGTTTTGTTTAAAAGTATCCGAAACACTAAGAAAATTTCAATCACAATAATAAGCTTATATTCCCATAAATGCACATTTTGGGCACACACTATATATAACTATAAATATATCGACAGATAGAATAGAGACTTCCGTAATCACCATTCCCAGAAAACTTTACATAAACAAACATTATTCTATTATTTGGAATTGAAAAGGATTCTAGGATTTGTTCAAGGTTTATCTTGTCTAATCCATTAGGCCAATAATGTCCATTGTCCATTTTTATTAAATTATTGCCCTTGGTGTTTTTAAAAGGGTTCGTGGATCCCTTGGCAGTATAGAAGGGATTCTTTCGTTAACAATACTAAACAGTTCTTTTAGTGCGGAGTGACTTATGTTAAAATTTGCATCCCAGCTTCTTAGTTGTTGGTTAAATTTTGCATTTTTGCTAACCTCTATTGATTCCAGTTTCATTTCATGATCGTCATTCGAAGCCCCTCTACAAGGATTCTTTTCATCAAATAATTCTTCGGTTTTCGTATTACGTAAAAGCAATTTACATTGTTTTTCGTGCTCTTTATTTATGTTCACTTCAGATTCATCAGTTACCAATTTAGCCAAACTATTATTAGAATTTTCGGTACGAAATGGACCTATATTATTTAAAGTTGAAGTAGTAGGTATCAAACTATTTGAGTGTAATATTTTTTAAAAGTTTTTCTTTACTTTAGTTTTGAAATATCCACTTTTTTTTAATTTTTTATATTTAGATAATTCAACTGCTTCTTTAGATGACATTTTTTAATATTTAACTATTAATTTTAGTAACAAATAAATATGAAATATGACGTTATAAGATTATTTTCACGTTTTGTGTCCAATTATGTTGTATAAATGTTTTATAATTATGTCTTGTACGCTCAAAATCCAAGTATTCTATAAACCATTTTTATAAGATACCCTCTTTAGCCAATTTAGACTTAAATACGTTTACGACTTAACGTTTTTATTGAAAATACCTATATGATAATTTAATAAAACTCCAACAAAAATATTTTGTAACTATTTTATAGTTCTTCAAAACTGTTATAAGTTAACAATAAAGAAATTAGACTTAAGAGTAATTGGTCTTATAAAATTTGTAATATAGTAGGTTATAAGAATTCATTCTCTTGCATTTTATAAGATACCTATTAAATAAGCTTATAGAAAGCTTTATTACACTATTAAAAAACATTTTTGTCTCTGAGATACTTTTGTTGTAACTAGCATCACTAAGTGATAAAATTGTTTATGGAGGACCTTTATATAACAGTTATATAGCTTTTTATCTATTAGGAAAGCAATTTGTGTTAGTTGGGTTTTGACATATCCAAAACTTTTGACCAGGTCTGGCATGATGCGCTTCATAACAAACTGCCAGGTATTGTAGATGGTCTTAAAAGCTCCTCGAGCCAGAAAGGTTTTCCCTTCAAATCTCCATATCGTGTTAACTAATACTTGTCTTTAACCCTTCTTAAATTGTCCCAAGAGACTAAAAAAATAAGTGCAAAATAAAAGACTTTAGAGATTTAGCTCTTTGCAATGGTCGTAAGCTAGCAACTAATTTTCTCTTTCGGAAATTATTTATTTATGAGGAAAATTTACGTATCGTTCATTAACAGCTTTCATTAATGCATGATTTGCTAATTATATACCATTATAGTACAGACAACTAAATATACACAAAACAAACAATCGAGTCTCTTTTAAATATTGTCATGCGAATAACAATAATTAAAACCGCAATATATCCAAGGAAAATTTTGTGGCAAAAAAATTGTAAGTGGCTCGGGCATTAATTGGCGATTAATGAACCTCCTCATTGTTAGCACGGTAAAATGTAAATATTGCCTTAAAAATAGCGTAAATAAGACAAGTCGACATAATTTTTGTAACATCGGTGAGAATGCTTATTTTGCTTTTCATTTAGAAAGTTATTAAAACACTTTTGCCCAGAAATGTCCTAGCACGTCCCATTTTGAAGTGATTGCTTCTCTTTTATATAATGCGATCTTTGAAATCATTTTTACCAGCTTTAGGACCGGAAAGTACAACAAAACCGCAGAGGGGTTATTTTTATAGTATTGTACGAACCTTTAAGAGTTTTATTGTTTTCTGTAGTTTAGTTGGTTTCTGTTTCGTTTATAGCACAGTCAAGTGTTTAAGTCGATTTTGATATAAAATGGCAAGTTCGAGTCGTCGATGTTGCAAAAATCCAGCCGATAAGTTTTGTTATATATGTGGAGATTTATTATAAAGTCCCAAGCTTAGTTCTATAGTGAGAAAGTTAAAAAAGCCTATTTTTATATCTTAAGTGCCAAATTGGGGATTTAGATATAACTTGGGCTCCTCATGTTTGTTGTGTGTGAGTTGTCACGTCCCTTGAGTGCAGTGGATGTATCGCAAGAAAATTTTTATGCTGTTTGCTGTTCCTATGGTGTGGAGAGACCTACTGACCATGTAAGTGTTTGCTATTTTGGCATCACTAAAACAGAAGGGATTAAAAACAGCATAGAGACAAAATAGAGTATCCAAATTTGACTTCTGCGCTTAGGCCAGTTCCTTATTGCCAGGAACTACCGGTACCGATAGCGCCTTTAAACCTGGACATTGTGTTTCCCAGTGATTCTAATTCTTCATTAGAATCTGATCCACGACTTCCGGAGAACACCAGTTGTGACCCAACATTTTTACCAACTACCAGTGACCTCACTTAATGACTCAGAATGAATTAAATGACTTGGTACGTGACCTAGGATTGTTAAAACAAAAATTGGAACTTGTTAGATAAAAAAGCAAGTGTTTCACTTTACCGAAAGCGGAATGTAACATTATAAAGTTTTCTCAAAATGGAAGTTTTGCTATGTGTCTGTTGTGAATGAGCTTAATATGGAACATGATCCTAGCGAGTGGCGTTTATTCATAGATTCGCCGAAATACAGCCTCAAAGCAGTCCTGCTCCATAATGGAAACAAAAAACCATCTATTCCTTTAGCCCAATCATTGAGAATGAAAGCAACCTATGACAACTTAGCAACCATATTAAACCATGTTAAATATGAGCAGTATCAGTGGAATATCTGTGGAGATTTATAAGTCATAGGTATCTTGCTAGGGGATTTTAGAAAGTATTGATGTTTTTTGTGTCTGTGGGACAGTAGGGCAACAAAAAACACTACAGTAAAAAGGATTGGCCTCATAGAACTTCTTTTGAACCTGGTAATTCAAACATTAAATATACCCCCTTGTTAACCCAAAAAAATGTGCTGCTACCGCCTCTTCATATTAAGCTTGGACTAATGAAAAACTTTGTCTCAGCCATGGACAAAGAAGGTAGTGGTTTCCAGTACCTAAGAGAAATATTTCCTCAACTAAGTGATATAAAATTAAATGGAGGCACATTTATTTGACCTCGGATTGGGAAGTTCCTAGATGATCTCCGTTTTCAAGAACAATTAAATGAAAAGGAATTGGCAGCTTGGACGTGTTTTGCACGTGTAGAAAGGATTTCTGAGCAGAAGAAAGGTGAAGACTATAAAAGACTCATAAATGAACTGTTGAAAACCTATGAATTACTAGGGTGTCGCATGTCTCTAAAAATATATTTTTTGCACTCCCATTTGAATTTTTTCCGGAAATTTGGGTGCAGTAAGCGACGAACAAGGAGAGAGATTTCACCAGGACATCAGGATGATGGAAACAAGATACCAGGGACCCTGGAACCCATTTATGTTGGGCAATTACTGTTGGTTTTTAAAAAGGGATAATGCTACAGAACACAAAAGGAAAAAGTAAACGTTTTGTCGCTGTAAAATATTTCGTGCGATGTATTTTTTATTCACATAACAACCCATCCTCAGTAATGTTTTTGCATAGATTTCACATGTTTTATATGTTTATATTAAATAAATATATTAAATTGTAAAAATATGTCATCTCCTCTTTTTTCTCCTTATAATAAAAAAACTGTACGTGTTACAGTAATTAGCTTATTACTTTGGATTTAGGACTCTAAAATACTTTAAACAAACCTATTTTCATAATTGTTACTTTACAAAAATTTGAATTTGTTGACTTGTAAATTGGTCATTTATTGGTCAAAAATGGTCAGATAATTTAAAGTTTGGTCAGATTTCAAAAGAAAAAAATTGAAAGTGGTAATTTCCAAGGACACTTAAAAACTTTTAGCGCCCCAAATTTAAGATACTGGTGTCTGCAACAGAAAATTTACTTTAAAATGACCAGAAATTAATTGGTCACTGCCTCTACTCTAGACATTTGGTCAATAATAATTTAAAAAAAAAATACATTAAGGTAAGAAATATATCGAACAAAACTTTTAGCACCCCAAAATAGTCCTATAATAATATAAAATTTTAAAGATTCTGAATCAAAGAATATTATTTCTAAAAAGCTAGAAAATGGCATGACTGTTAATAATCTCTTGTCTAAAAGTGAGATTACATTTTCAAAGTGTAATAAATGTACAGGGTCTTTGATTATATTTACGTGGCTTCTGGAGCCTTTATTTTTGAAGACAAAAAAAAATATTTAATATAAAAATTGTAGGTTTTTTTTTTCATATTACCTTTTGAAATTGCCAGTAAAAAATTATCGCATTAAAAAAATAAAAAAATATAATCAACTTAAATTTTTTTAAATGGAACACCTGTATATTATGCGCTACAATGAAAGTCTTTTTTTCTGATTTCAAAAAAAAAAAAAAAAAATAATATATATTATATTGATGATATTTGGATAAACATTTTTGAGATATTTAAACTTAAATATAAATAAATTGAAAAAAAAAATCATATTAGTATCAAGGAAAAACTATGAAAACAATAAAATTGTTTTAATAATTTGACGTATTGATATTGTAAAAAGTTGAAATTTATCATTTTAACTATTAAAGTAGTTTGTATTGCTTTTTTTTCGATGGCTTTCAGAAGAAAAAATCGTTTTTTTTTGGTAACAATAATAATGTGACGACAGTGCAAAGGGAATATTACCCATTATATCCTTAACAACGGTACCATCTATAGATACTATTAAATACAAGTAGAAGTTTATTGAACGAAAAAAGCTTTAAATGAGGAAAAGGACTGCCACGAAATAAAACAAAGTTTTGGATATCTCGTTTTCGATAAATTTTTCACTTTTTCTATTGGACTAGCACTACTTTTCAAATTTTTGAATATCTGAAATATCAATCCCGGATATTAATTTAAAAGTTAAAATTTTTTAAACAAATTTATCCTTATAAATTATGTCCTTTCAGAATTTCTGAACAAAACAGCGGACGACTAACTATGCATTGGGAAAAAGCTAGGTTTTTTGAGGGATCAAAGTTTTTAATAAAATTCTTTATCGACTAAGCTTCCTCACTTTAGCAGAATGTAAAAATAAACATTATGGGTCCAGAGAAAACCTACCAAATTCAGCAACATAACAATTCTATTGTTTCCATGGCTTTTTGATACTAATATGAACTTTTGTAATTTATTAATAATTAACCTAAAATATCCAAAATAGTTATCCAAATATCATCAATGTATATTGAAATCAGAAAAAAAAGATCTTTCATTGTAGCGCATAATATACAGGGTGTTTCATTTAAAAAAGTTGAAGTTGCCTATATTTTTCTATTTTTTTATTGCGATATTTTTTTACTGATAAATTTAAAAGATAATATGAAAAAATAATACAATTTTTATATGAAACATTTTTTTCTCTCTTTAAAAATAAAGGCCTCGGAAGCCCCGTAAATATAATCAAAGACCCTGTACTTTTAACATAACAATTAATAACAAATAAAACTAATTTGTTGCCATTTTTAAAGGAGTAGTTGTATATAATTTTTAGCACATGATGTTCCAATTGTGCCACATTAACATTATTTATTCAATAAAAAATTGAATCTGCTTTTCAATTTTTCTCTTATTTCAAAAATCAAAAGAGCAAATAAAATATTGTACCTACCTACTTGATAAAGGAGTCGCCTAAAAAATGTTGTGTGTACCTCACCCTAATAATATTTTTTGGCTTATCTAATCTAAAACTTGCTTGGCCTCGGCTACGCCTCGGCCGCAAATTTTCGATTCGGCCAAAAAGATCAACTTTTCGGCCTTGATACACAAATAACTATTTACTAATACGTTTTTCTCTGTTTAATTTATTACCAACCTTTATGTTACACCCTGTATAATGCCAGTTTATCATCCATTAGCAATCTCCCTTTTAATTACTTTTTAGCTGTTTACGTTCCTCTCTTGAACACGGCCAATTTAGCGGTGTCGATCGAGTCATTATCGAGCAGCAATCGTGTCACTCGCCCGGAGCGACGGATACAGTCTTTTCCCGGATTAATTTCCCAGAGTTGCCGGGTTTACCGGAAAACAACAACCCATCACGTGCCGGGAAATGTTTGAAATAGACAGACGTAGAACGACAAGGCTGTTATTAGTTTTATGTTCAAAATTTCATGGCCGTAGAATCATAGAAATATGGCGGAAATGCGGTGTATTCGGTCAAAAGGTTTTATTATAGAGATCACACGTATAGTACGAGTAAAATTTAGTTTTTAAAAGTACTTAATAAATATTGTTTATTTCATATTAAATTTTTATCTATTGTACAGGGTGCGCCAACAAGGTGGTGACTTCTGACAGTGTTTAGACAAGTGATATAATGGAGATGTGTTATATGGATCATAATAACGATCATTATGGTACAGTGAAACCTGTGTCAGACGGAATCGCACGGTCATGAAACGATTTTCCTGCTTGGACAGGGTTCCGCGTTACACAGGGCGCATACGTATAAAGAAAATAAAAGGTCTAAGGACGATTAAAAAAGTGGTAATTATATTAATAAAAACATTTAATACTAGTATAATATTGTACATTGCAATATGTATAAAAAAATATAATGGAAATCTAAATTATTTCTTATTCCACATTTATCTTAATGTAAGTTGTTTTTTATTTTTATTTAACACGAAAGATGACTCTATAAATGTTTTTACCTCTAAAATTTTCTGTCGCATGGGTTCGCTTTGCATTTTTTGGGAAAAATCTTCTAATGCTGCCACACTCCTTAAAGCTTCAGAAACATTTTTTATTTGTTCTGTTTTATCAACTTCTGTTCCTGTTAATAAAAAAAGTAAATAAAAATCGAACATGCTTTGAAAAGCTAATTAAATATTAATACATGTGACTATACATATGTATTATGTACATACATATTTTAGGTTTGTTTCTGCTTGCTCAAATACACAACTTAGACGGAAAGGACAAATAAGAGAAAGTTGCTTATTTTCTTAGCAAATTGGGAAAATTACTTACCAGTTCCAATACCATCGGCATCGTCTTCAGGAGCAGCATCGGCAGCAGTTTTATCTGCAATTCCTTTGCAGATTGAAATCCTGCGTTTGTAGTTATTGCTTCATCCAATGTGATGTAATCAAGAACGTTGAAACTGGGGTTAATTTCAGCGACTAAGTTTTCAATTTCTTCGGTATTTTCCAGTATTTCGTCAACATTATCGTCTCCATCTTGCTTAATTCCACATGCCGCAAAACATTTTTTAATCCAATCTGGCTTAATATTCCTTACTGAATAATCGATCCATCTGATGGCATCCAAAACAGATATTTTTTTTGCCAATTCTCCTGCTGATTGAGAGGATCTCATATTTGCAATAATCGACCGCAGCCTTTTTTCATAATATTTTGAAGTTTTGAATAATTCCATGATCAAGAGGTTGTGTTTGAGATGTGGTATTTGGTGGTAAAAAACATAATTTTATGTTTGATAGATCTAGTTTTGGATGACAGGTTGCATTATCCAAAAATAAAAGGATATGTCGATTTTCAAATTTCATTTTTGATTTAATATTTTGAGCCACTGTTCCATAATTATGGAAGTCATCCACGCTTTTTTATTTGCGCGCCAATATACGGGCACATTTGTATTAGTAAAACATCTTGGTTTAAGAGATTTTCCAATAACCAGTGGTTTTTCTGTTTTTCCGTCGGCAAACACGCAAAACAAAACTGTCAATCTTTCTTTAGATTGTTTGCCTCCTTGACATTTCTCACCTTTAAAACACATTGTCTTGTCTGGTAGTGCTCTATAAAAAAAACCTGTTTCGTCACAATTCGCAATGTCTTTCAGGCTATATCCTTTAATTAAATCTGAAATTTGTAATGTCCATTCGGTCACAGATTCCATGTCGACGTCCTTAGCTTCACCACAAACCTGATTAAATTTTATTTTATGCCGTGCCCGAAAACTTTCCAACCATCCATTTGATGCTTTAAAATTCACCTTTCCAAAATGATTTGCTATTTCTCTTGCTTTCTCTTGAATAATTGGTCCAGATATAGGAAGATTCCGAGACCTTGCATCCATAAACCATTCCAAAACTGTGGAATTTATATCATCGTTGAATGTCTCTTTTGATTTCCTTTTGATTTCACCATTAGAACCACGCATCCACTCTTCTTTAATTTTATTCTTGTTTTTTAGAATTTCACACACTTGTGTTTTACCGCACTTAAATTGAATAACCAATTGTTTTGGAGTAAGTTTTTTTTCTTCAATACACTTAATTAAGCCTATTTTAGATTTAAGTGACAATGTATTCATTTTTCGGTTTGACATTTTGAAATACGTACTGACGATTTCACTGATAAAGTAAAACTGCCGTACTTATAGAATAGCTATTAACAATGTTAACAATAATACATAATTATACCACAGATTATACCGTCTTAAATGTGGGCTTTCCCAGGATTATAAAAACAACCCTAAAAGTGGTCGTTTCCTTTATCATAAACTAATAAGAATATTTGTAGTAAATGGTTGTAATAAACTAATAAAATTATTTGAAAAAAGATTCCGGCTTTGGTAAATTATGGTCATTCCGTTTTCGCGTTAGACAGGTTTCCGGCTTATAAACCATATTTGCCTTAAAATTTGTAGGGAATTATGAAAATTTCCGTGATATACAGGTTTCCGCGTTATTCAGGGTCCGCCTTACTCAGGTTTCACTGTACTAGCCGTGAATATTATGGGACAAGGCGTTAGCCCAGTCTGATCCCACAGCGTGTGCCTTAATAATTAAATATCTCTTTTAAAGGATTTTTCAAAATTCAAAATATTTTAAAAGTTACAGTCAAAGTTATTGTTTGGCGCAATGAAGCTGGAATCGAAAGTTCAAACTTTAAACGCGTTTTTCTCAAAACTACTTTTTGCGAAACCTTTGTCACAAAATCTCAAGTTCTTATTGACCGATTTTCTTAAAAGTAAGCATGAATTTTCTTTGTATATCCCTTTATGGCAGAAACCACTAAAACATAAAAATTTTAAATTTTAACTTTTATAAAAAAAATCGAAAAAGGTAAAAATGCCTAAAAAAGCTCTACCTTTTCTTTTGGAAAACTGCCATTTTGCGAGAATTTCATTTTTTTTTTGGCTTCCGCCATAATGAATTTATATTAATAAAGAATCTACCTTTTATTTATTTTTCAAATGATCAGAAGAGTGGGAATCGTGACAAGATGGACACGGTCTTTTTTCCCTATTTATACCGTGTTAGCTTTTGCCTTTATTTATGTATTATACCTGCCGACAACAATAAAACTGCGGATCAGTAGGTATTAAAGAACAGAACATTAGGGACGGATTCTAATAATAAAAAGATTTATAATTTATTGTTTATTTAGGTAGGTATAATCTTAAAATTACATTAAGAAATTAAATATATTAAAGTTTTAATAAATTTATAACTATATTATCTTTACATAATTACATTTTTAATCTAAATAGGTATCTAAATCTAATTCTGTTTCACTATCACAGTCATCATTAAGATTAATTACAATAGGATTTATGTTGTTTTGCATAGAAATGTAAGAGTCCTCAATTTTTATAATGTGCTGTACTGCATTTTTACAGCTCTCAACTGGTATGTTGGTAATTAAATTTTTTATCAAATTTATAACACTGGGACTTAAAGTAGGTGTAACATTTTCTGCTCTAATCTTTGATTTCACTTGGTTTCACAAATGCTCTATGGGGTTAAACATACAGTGATACGGAGGAAGACGTAAGACAGTATGCCCAGCCTGTTCAGTCAAATTATCACATACATATTGTTTTTTAATTGCATATAAATTTAGGACTTCCAAAAGTTGCGCTTTTTTGTAACCAAATTCAAAATAAATATCATTTTCTAACAAATATTCCTGGATTTCAGTTTTTGAACTTGATGAAGCTGGTGCTTTGTGTAGCAGACGGCTGTGGTAGCTTGCGTTATCCATGGCAATAACACTGTTTGGAATATTTTTTAAAAGATAATTTTGAAACCAGTTTTTAAAAAGTTCTGCACTTGTATCCTCATGATAATCCAAGCTAAAATCCTTAATACTCTTTGCAGACAACAGCAAGCACTTTGGGACAAATCCGTCTTCTGAACTAGCGTGTATTATGGTATGCGTTTTCCTTTATTTGAAGGTGCTTTGGTCTGACAGTTTTGACTGGAATCAACCCATCCTTTGGATACTGTGTCGTGTGTATCGAACCATGTTTCATCCAGGTTAATTATGGATCTGTTTTCTAACCTATATCTTTTAATTTCTTAAAGGCAATTAAATCTCCAAGTGCGTAATCTGTGCAATTCCATTACTACTTATCTTTTGTCTATTATTTCGGTATTTAAATCCCATTTTACAAACAACTCTATGGAGGGTGGCACGGCTAATATTTATATTGGTTTCGTCTCTAGCTTCTTTTTCAGTTTATCCCAGGAAGGAACAACTCCGCTTTAAAAAAGACAATATATTTTTCCCTTTTTATTAGGTCCTGATCACTATTGTCTATACGGTGAGATTGAAAATCACTACTTTTTTTCCTTTTGTTCAATTTTTTACTAATAATAATATTCCTTATCGATGATATTGGAGTTTTTGTAAGTAGACAGGTTTCTTTTAAAGCTTCTTGTTTAATTAGTCCTCTACTGATTAAAGTTTCATACACATTTTTCACAACCTGTTTTGCATCTAATGACAAATGATTTCGACGCGACATAGTTATATTCTCGTAAAACAACTTTTTTTAAACGCAGAGTAAAAATGGTTATTCAACACTACCAGTAAAATATTAGCCGAAATATTTATATACCTAATGGTCAATACTCAAGAAATACCTGGCCCACCCCTGCCATTATGAAATAATGGGTTTACCCAATAACAATAGGTAATAAAATCGTTAAAGGTTTATTGGGGTATTGTCCGTCAAAAGTCATAACGATATACTTTGAGACAGACTATACCAAATTTGGTCAAAATCGGAGAGGAGGCAACTTTCGCGACAATTACCGATTATCCAAAGCTTTGGCAGCGTTCACAGCAATTCTATTCGGAATCAACGAAAAATCCATTATTTTATATGAATTTCAGTTTTGACTTTGACACAGTACAACAATGAACATTTATTACCTTTGTTTATCCAACTATATAGGTAAAAAAACCTTTCGTGATTTTAATTTTTTTTTAATTTAACCTAAAATTATCTGAAGAAGAACATAAAATGTTGTATATACCACGGGCATTTTTTATGTCTATACCGTCGCGCAACTTATAAACCCTCGGCCCAAAGACCCTCGGCTTTGTAAGATTGTTGCCCTCAGAGGCATAAACATCTTCATAATACCCTGAATACATAAATAACTATTACAGTATCTTAAAAAAACTATATTTTACACCCGCCTATGATGCGTAAGTGGTAACTCCATCCCTCCCGATACACCCTTGAAATAATGCATATGAACTTCACATATATGTATGCAAACGGCAAAGGACCTAGATAGGAACTCTTAGGAATCAGCTAATACAAAGCCCCATTCGCTCATATATCCACTCAAAACTAGCTTTTACTAGAGTAAGAGATCAAAGTAAAAAATAGCCAATTTGACATTAAAGGCAAGTGTTGTTCAGGTTGTCTGTAATTAGCATCATTATACGAGATACGAGAGACTCTCCAAGAAAAGCAATATTCTAAAGTAGGGAGACAAAGCAAAACATAGAGGCTTTGAAGTTGCCGTAATGAAAAGATATATCCTTTGATATATTTTTCTTAATAGGAAACAGACAGGATACTGCAGGTAATTGTTTAAAGCAATAAGTTCTTGGATTTAAAAAAAGGATACAAAGTTAAATAGCCCAGCCAATATACAGAAAATTTTCTTAAAATCTAGAATTTACCCGTCGGGAATTGAAATTTTGGATTTAGATATTTTAACAGTAGAGCTATCGAGGCAAACAAATTTCTCCACGGGTATTTACTCTTGGTTACCGGTATACACCTCTATTTACCTGAATTGTTATTATTTTTATATAACTTTTTAAAAAATTAAAATACAAAACAAAAGTCTTTACAAATGTTGTACAGTGACGGCCATTACATTTTGAGCAAAAAATTTATCAAATTTTGTCTTTTCTGCCAATCGCTCATTTTTACCTTGTTTTACTTTTAATTACTATAAATAAAGCAAAAGGTAAAAGAAAATATTTATATTTTATAAAAACTAAAAAATTAATGAACTAATTAACAATTTAATAAATTCGAACAAACCTAAATATCCTTTCAAACAAATTTAATATTTTATTGCGGCCCCGTTTTTAGCCTTCCAGGCATCGAATGGACCAAAGCCCGGGCGTGGTCCGGATTTCGTCGTAACTCATTCCACGCCTCTAAAATTTTATCCTTAAGTTTGTTTACATTTTGCGGCCTAAACTTATTTTCCCTATTAATTTTTTTAAACTAATAAGCCCCAAACATTTTCCATAATATTTAAATCCATACCACGTGCGGGCCACGGTAAAACCCTGATACGCTGCTCTTCCATCCATTCATCCACTTGCTGGGCCGTATAAATGGGACACTTATCTTGCTGAAAGATAAAATTTCTGTTCGGAAATCGATCCAGTACAGAAGGAAGCATAATATTCTGTAGTAGATCTATATAAACCTCTACATTAAACCTGCCTTTGATAAAATAACATACACCAAGTCCTTGTGCACTCAGCCACCCCCAAACATTTACCGAAAATCGCCCACTACTTCTGTCCTTTTGGGTATATTTTTCATCAAATCGTGTCCTTGAGGCCTGTATACCTTAAGTATCCCATTGTAGCACGACTGAAACACTTTTTCATCGGTGACTATTATATTTTTCCAAGTAAAATTGTAGAGCAAATCCAATGTGTTGTTCCTTATTTGCATTGGTTAAAAACGGTTTTAAGGCTGCCGGGTGGCAGCGCAATTCGGATATTTGCCTTATTCTTTGCCGTGTCGTTCTAAACGATGCTGGGAAATTGCTTTTCGTTTTTGATGTAACTACAGATTTAAATGGTTGGTTTTTCGAAACACTTACTAAATTATTGTCTTGTTCTTGATTCGATAGTTTGGGGCGACCACTTCTAGCTCTTCTCTTAAAGGAGTGTGTTTCCTGCCATTTTTTTTTTTTAACAAAATGAATAGTACTCTTTGGGGTTTTAAGCTTTTCCGCAACATCCCTTTTTGGCCAACTTTCTGCTCAATATAATGAATAATTAATACTTTTTAATCCAAAGTTAGGTTTGACGTTTTAAAAAATATTTTTAGACACACAGGTTTTTCAACAGGTATTTATATTCAATAGAAGGTGACATAAGCCTATTTTACGAAAGGGAAAAAGAATTGCTCAAGATTTAATGTCCGTTAGTGTACCTAAGATCTTAAGCTACAACTTTTATTTGAATTTTTTTTTATATCTTTATTTATTATGGAGTTAAAGGGAATTTTTTGTATAGATTCAATTGTACAGGTATGTAAGATGTTCCTTTTTTACCAACATTATTTTAACGAATTTGTGTTCCTAAGGAACCACAGAAAGACTTCCTTCTTATTAGCAATACAGACAGGGCCACTTCAAAACTTACCAAAATCTCCAAAGAAACCAGCAAATTCAAATCCTTTATAGATAGTCTCATAAATTCAGAATCAGATGAAAGTTGCTCAGACTCTGACTAATAAATATGGGTACATATTTTTAATAAGTATTTTTTAGTTATGTTATTGATTCGTTTATACCGGGTGTTGCTCCGTCGAGCGGGACATAGGGAATCCCATGTAAATTTTGAAGTGGTCCAATATTGGCTCCCCTAATTATTTTAGAAGAAAATATTATTAGAATTTTTTAAAGGGCACGAAAAGTTGTACCCAGTGTACAAATTTCAGCTCTTCTCAGTCCGCCAGCTAAGAGATAAATGCTAAAATAAGTTACGAATCTCCTATCTTCTTACGCGCCCTGTATTATTAGAAGTTTATAATAAAATACCAGAAAAATTATTTAACCTCTTATCTCAAGTTGTCAGATCAATGTCACATCATTTTTAAATAATGAACTACTTAAATCAAGAAAAAAATACTATTATAAAAATGGTTTTATCAGGGAAATAGTTATCGAAGAGTAGCGGACATGTTTGCAGCCTATTTTCCCAATAGGCCAATACCAAGTAAATCGACAATAGAACGGACGATAAAAAAATTTGAAACTACAGGCACAGTAATCAATAATTGCAAATGTGAAGAAAAACGACGTGAAAATCAGAGACAAATTGTACAAAACGAGAGGGATTTAGACGTGATACTTTGTGTAGAGGAGGCCGAAGAAAACATTAGCACAAGACAACTGGAGGACATTACTGGACAAGACCACACCACAATATCTCGAATTTTAAAAAAAATGTAAATACCACGACTACA
>JAHBCN010003770.1:0-71229 GCA_019359885.1 Listronotus oregonensis | reverse complement strand
GAAACTCCCCTCGGGCCAGAGGCCCCGGGCATTTCGACCTTCGGGGATTTTTCCCAGTAACGCCCTTGATAAAAATAGCTATTAATGCTTTGTTTATAAACATTTTATAAAATTGACAAAAAAAAAAAAATCAAAGAAATTTGTCGTTTTTAAATTATTAGGTTTGAAAATAAAAAACCGTTACCCATGCGCAGTGTTTAAAATTGGGACCTTTTAATCACTGCGCAGGGGAATCCGGGGGTTTTTAAGGGTTTTCTCGCTGTTGGAACAAACCTATTATTTAAAATTTTTTTAAAAGTTTTGTAGTGTGATCTTGTTAGGTATGTATATAAGGAGAGCTCCACGACGCGAAAAATGCTTACAACAATTATTTAAATTTTTTTTTAAGTACAATAAAGACGAAAGTTTAAAGAAATTTTGTTAATTAAGAATTGTCTAACTTGTTAAAAAATTAAATTTAAGTTAATTTTTCAACGGTAATAAATTCTTTGAAATGTTCTGAATACACCACAATTTTTTAAAAATTTTCAATTAATATTTAATACCCTAAATTAATACCT
This sequence comes from Listronotus oregonensis, assembly GCA_019359885.1. Classification (NCBI taxonomy): domain Eukaryota; kingdom Metazoa; phylum Arthropoda; class Insecta; order Coleoptera; family Curculionidae; genus Listronotus; species Listronotus oregonensis. The sequence goes on along the minus strand of JAHBCN010003770.1, from coordinate 70,669 downwards.
AAATAAATAATAATAAATAATGGGGATAGAACTCCGGAAGTTCGGTTTTTTATCAGAAATTTCCTCTTCTTTAAAGATCTTTTTTGCACTTTCCGTTATCTTTTATGGTTTTTGAGTTCAAAAATCAAAATGGCTTTTTTTTATTGGCAAAAAAAATTCTCAAAAGGCCTTTCTCAAAATTGTATTCCGCGTCGAATGAGCTATCGCTCATATTTTCCGAAGTCTCTACTAACTATTTTTTCGCAGGAAACACACTTCTCGACTAGACTACTTGTCAAAAATCCCCGCCTTTATAAGATATGGAAAATATTATATTTTAAGTTAAGCCTATAACTCATAAAATATGTAAAAATTAATACCCAATTTTACCCAAATATTATACCAAATCTTATAATCTAAATAAATATCTAAATCATGTTCCCAGCTCTTCCGGAAAGTGTCTTTTCCGCACTCGAGTTCTAGCTGGAACTCCGCTAAGGCGTCGTTCGGACCACGCCAAACGCGTGCGGAAAAGTATCACTTTCCGCACTTGTTAGGAAACCTACTATTTTAGTGTATATGTAGTTCAAACGCAAAACACATTATTAATGCCCATCAAAACTTTCACTGTCTAATGCCAAACAAGCTTTTGACGCACTCAAACAACTATGATCGGTTCGGTGGTTCACCAAAATACATTTTCGCGGTTTGCATAATTCTGCATTGATTTAAAATAAAGCCGATCTGTGTTGAGTTTCATATGACACGACGCCGGCAGCGAAATAAATGCAGCCCATTACCCCCATCGTTCCCGTGTGAAAATAATTTGATTCTGGAAATTCGGCTGTTTATTGATAAAATCTGCAAATGGTGAGATTGCAATTCATGATACGTGAACTGTGTTTTGGGCAATTATAGCTTGGTTAAACTAACTTTCACTTTATTTATAAACCTACTTAATATGTATGTATGCAACATTACTAAAGTTGCATTATATTCACATATGAGAATCAATTAGGACTTGTAAACAAATATACAAACTTTTTAGGATTATGTATTTTTGTATGTTCATGCATTTCTTCGAAAGTATTATACAATTGTGACCATTCCTTTTTTTATTGGCTTGCATTCATTTTCACTTACGGAACAGTAAAGAATTAATCAAAATGGATTCAATAGTATATAATATATATATATATATATATATATATATATATATATATATATATATATATATATATATATATATATATATATATATATATATATATATATATATATATATATATATATATATATATATATATATATATATATATATATATATATATATATATATATATATATATATATATATATTAAAATTTTAATTAAGGGGTTATGGGGGACATAGCAGTAAACAATTTTTGCATAGAAACTTCTAGTGAAAAATAAGCCGTTTTGACTCCAAAGTCATTTTTGCTTAAAAAGTTGTTGTTACCTGCTTCAATGTAAAAAAGTCATTATCATATTTTTTTTATTACAAATAATACAAAAATTATAATAAGGCTTCAAAATGACGATCTCCAACTTTGTTACATAAATTGATTCTTCGACTCAGGGAATCACGTACCCGTTGGAAGATGTGCGGATCTTGCTGTATGTGAAGAGAGGCTGCCATCGCTCTTTCTAATAATTTTTTTTATTGGGTGTTTACAGCAGTTTCATACACAGAAAATGTAAATAGATGTTACCAGTTAACCAAGGTGGAAGCAGGTACGGCCCAATTAAAAAAACGGCAACAATACCGGCTCACATGTTAATCGCAAATTGTTGGTGAGCTCTCACCAATACTGCAAGAGGATTATCATCACCCCATATGTGGCTGTTGCGACTTTTAAAGTAGCCGTCTTAAGTGAAACACCATTGCCTGCAATTTTTGAAGACGGTAAGGGTGTAATAGCTGCTAGTGAAGTACCCGCCACACTGTTTGGTGGGCAGCATTCATTTGATTTGCTATTGCACGCGTGCTGGTGCTGGGTTGTTCAGCAATTCTTTTTAAAACCTCTTTCTCAAAGGCAAGGGATCGTGCAGTTAGTGGATGATGGTTTAAAACTGCCTGTTTCCCATAATCGACGATGGACTGTTGCAAATGTGTTTCGAGAAGGATGTCGGCGGTTAGTGAATCGTTAAGCATAGAGCCGCTCAGCTTCTTTAGTATTGCATCTGGCCTCACCATAAATAAGATGCATATCTGCATTCTCTTCAAATGTAAAATCAATCATTTTCACAGTTCAAACGCAAAACTTTGTCGCAAAAAAATCGTATGTGTAGCACTGTAGCTCCTAGTTCGACTTAAATTTGCCAATAAAATCGAGTTTAGGAATGCAATGCTGATAAATAAGTATCGAGACACAAAAAAGTGTTTATAAATTCCTATCTCTTTTTCTATTATTCTCCATTAAAATGTTTACCAAATTATTTTCTGATAAAAATTAAAAATAATAGACTATAAGGCAAAATAACTAGGGGTTTCTATATAAAAATTGTTTACCACAATGTCCCCCATAACCCCCTTGAGTTTGGCACAACCTTTTTAAAACACCCTGTATATATACAGAGTGGTCCAGAAGTAATGGGACACAGAGCAACAGCAGATTCCTTAGGTCGAAATAATGCAATTTACGTTAACCTGCCTTATTCCAAAGTTGATAATAACTAAGATACAGGGTGTCAAACTTTTAATTTTATTTTCGTTTTTTCGTTATATTTTTTTAGCTAAATGACCTAACGGTACAAAATTAAGAATATAGGGGTTGTTTGATGCAAGAAATTCAAATTCGTCGATGCTTTGGATAACGCCATCTATGGCCTACCCCACTTGTTTTAGATGGCATAACTTTTTTTAAGCCTTGTATATTGATCCGTTCATTAAAAAATAAGTTACTATTAATATCTTTCCATTAAAAATGTATACATTTAAGTCTCAAGGAGTAACTGTTTTACACATAAACGCACTTTAAAGGACCCCGCAATTTTCTTATGGAAAATGGATATCGGCCAATTGTTTTCAAACTTTGCATAGGGATAGTTCTTAACATGCTGGTCAAAAGTCTTCACGGGCACAAATATCGAAAACCCCTGAAACCCCCCAAAATCACGCCTTAATGTCCCTAAATCCCCAGTGACTTTTAAGGGTGATTTTGGGAGGGTTAAAGAAGTTTTCGGGTTTTATGCCCGTGGAGACTTTTGACCAGCGTGTTTAGAACTATCACTATGCAAACTATACACAAATTTTCAAGTTAATCAGACTTTTTGAAATTGGTGAAAATTAAGTTGAAAGATTCCGTTACATAGATACATAGATACTCGTACATACAGGTCAAGTTAATAAAAGCGTGGTAATAAAATACATGTTTTCAAGAATCATTAGGTTAGGATTAAATGTAATAAAAAACACAACCCTTTTGTCTCATTTAATTTCAGATCTAATCCATACTGTTTGAAGGAAATGGATGAAAGGCGGCATGTCGGAGAAAATTAATGAGAAATTAATCAGAAAATCCTTTTTATAATTTATGTTTATCCGGGATTTTGTCAGGCGTCCAAATTTTATCTATGCAGTTAGGTCATTTATATTTAGTAGGATTATCGGCATTTGCGATTGTAAAATTGTTTCTTCAGTTTATTTAGAAAAATCTAGGCGATTTCCGCATTTAGCACAGTATACAAATAAAATTGAATTTTGCACACGCTGAAATGTTTCATGTAATATACAAACTGCGTACGTCAGACCGGAGCTTAAATTTTCTCAATTTAAGTTCTACTTACTAATACTTGTAAATAAAAATATCAATAAAAACTTTTCTAATGCAAAAAACATTGCTAAAGTTCAATACGCCAAATGAATCTATATGTGGAAAATATATAAAATTCAGAGAGTTAAACTTTCAAAGAATAATAAGTGTTATATTCTATAAACTAGGCTTATATATATTCTAGCGGTGTCCTACATATTTTTCGATTCAAGAGCACATATAAATAATTTCCATATAATTGAAATAAATTTATTTTAAATAGCGTATATTAACTTAGAATCTACCCACAGCAAAATATTAAAAAAATTATGCATTAAGCTTTTATGTAAAAGTAAAAACTTTAAGTGGTTTTAATTTATGAAGAAATTTTGCTCAAAATATCTATATTTGCATATACCTTCACCAAAGACCAAAAACTCTCTTGAAACTGGAATTTCAGCGATTTAGGATAATAATCTTTTTGGGACCTTATATGTATTTTTATAGAAACATTTACTAGAAACCTATAGATATACATTATTATAAGTGGTTCTAACAAAAAACAAGATTATGGTTAAAAAAAAAATTTGTCCATTGGTTACACCTTTAGCTAAATAAAACAAACATTTTTGTAAGCTCAACTAACCATAACAAAAAAGCTGTCCAATAAGAGATACGCATTACTATGAACTATAGTCAATTCAAAGTCGCACCTGTGCCTCAGCTCAACAGGTTCAAATTGCATTTTTTACCTAGAAAAAATCTTAAAAAATCAATTTTTTTTCGATAGAACTTGAAAACTATTGATTTATGGAAAAAAAGATATATACAAAAAACTATGGTCTAATAAATTTACGTAATTTTCGTTTCATAAAATTTTTATAGTTTCTTAAGTTTTTGAAATATTAACGCTTTAAATTTAAAATAAAAACGCAAATAGATCAAAAGAATGTTTAACAAAATGTCAGATTTTGACAGATTGCCTACTAAAATCATTGAACAACACTGACAATGACGTTTTGTTAAACTTTCTAAACCGTTGTTAACTTTTAACAATTGCAAAGTCCATTGCTAAATTTAACAACGCGATCATCACTAAAATAGTGAAGAAAAAATGTATTAAAAAAAGAATGTGCTTTTTAATAAGCTTTTTAAAAAAGGTTTTATACACATTATTAATACAATAGGTAATAAAAGAGATCTAAGCAAAAAAGTGATTTTGGCCAAACATTTCGCCAATAAAAATATTTTTTGGTACAAGTTAGTATACCAACTCCTATCCATCTTAAAATTGATTTAAAATGTTCCATTTATTAAATAAAACGGACTAATATACTTGGGGGATAACATGGTGGCACGGATATTTAATTTAATTTTTTTTGGTTCAATAACTGTACCCATTTTGATCCACTTGAAACTTTAACCAAAAGAAAGTATTATCGAAAAAAAAAATAAGTGTCTCCCGTATCTGGGTATTATACGGGTTGCCACAGATTCGAGTGCATGCATGGGGATTTCGGAAACCGTAAGAGATAGGAAGTCGGTTAAATTATGGCAAAGTTGCGCATTTAGGTGGCTAACAACATGCCTATTAGAAAGTTGTAAAATTCCGAGTACTTCCGGAGATATCCGGAAAAAACCGAAATTTGCTGATTTCGTTTTTATTTTTTCCTGACGTTATTTAAAGAGATGTGGAAAAACAAAAGACACTTTCTCATGGCCACTTTTTAAGCTCCACAAAACAGCGTTAAGAGATTTTCTGTACGACGTTTCGTTTTCTTTAAACCATCATCAACTTTTTTTTTAAATACGGACCTGGGTTTTTTATTTAATTTTTTTGAACCTCTTATTATCCCAATTACAAAAATGTATAACACTTAATATTTATTTACAAATATGGAACGCCCCTATAAGAAATGATGTGCGTTCTTTGTCTAACTCATTGTCTCTTATGGAAAATATGTTTATTTAACAAAAAAATATTAAGTGTTATACATCATTGTAATTGGCATTATAACAGCTTTTAAAAAATGCAATTAACAATTAGGTCCCGTATTTAAAAAAATAAAGTTGAAATGGAAGAAAACGAAAGTGAGAAAAATTTTGAAGAGCTTAAAAAGTGCCAAGAAAGTGTCTTTTTTTCATATTTTTTAAAAACGTCGAAAAAAAAAAACGAAAATTGGCAAATTTCGGTTTTTTCTTTCCCGGAATATGTTTTTCCTTCTAGGCTGTCGTTAGGCACCTAAATGCCCTTTTTCACTTCTAATTCCCGGCCCTTCCCCAACTCACTCGAATCTGGGCACCCTTTCCTGGTGGACGCTATATATTTTTCGATCTCCTATGCTACTATGTGTATAGCTTATTGTTTAAATATTTTTAATATCGATTTAAATATTATTTTTAATAATTTATAAAGACAGTTACTCGTTTAGAATGATCTGAAAAAAAACCATAATTTTAACATTATTAAATTTTTTTATGGTTTTTTTAGCCTTAAATCTTTAAGACATTTCTTTTTTAAGCTATCTTCTTCTAGACTTACATTCAAATAATACAAATAATAGCAACATAGGACATAAGGAAATGACAAGCGCCCTGCCAGGTATATAGCACCCACATAGACGTAGCACATATTTTTTTTAAATGAATAAATGTTTAAACTTTAATTTGATTACATTTGAAGTAGTAAATAGATACAATAATTTAACTAAAAATGGCTTTAAGCCTAGAAAAAGTTAAAAGAAATGTTTTGAAAGTTTAACACTAAATAAACTATAAAATAAAATTAAAAAAATTTTTTTTGATGTTAAAAATACGATTTCTAAATTTTCTTAAGATCATTCTGAACGAGTCACTTTCTTTAGAAATTATTGATATTAATATTTAAATCAATAATAAAAATATTTAAACGATTAAATAGAGTTTAACGGCCGAGATGATCGCGTTGTTAAATTTAGCAATGGACTTAGCAATTGTTAAAAGTTAACAACGGTTTAGAATGTTTAACAAAATGTCAGTTTTTTGACAGGTTGCCTACTAAAATCATTGAACAACACTGACAATGACGTTTTGTTAAACATTCTAAACCGTTGTTCTGCTTTTTACAAGTCCGTTCAAAAACAGGGGCGTCATTTTTAAATAGTGAAGAAAAAATGTATTAAAAAAAGAATGTGCTTTTTAAAAAAAGCTTTTTAAAAAAGGTTTTATACACATTATTAATACAATAGGTAATAAAGAATCTAAGCAAAAAAGTGATTTTGGCCAAACATTTCGCCAATAAAAATATTTTTTTGGTACAAGTTAGTATACCAACTCCCATCCATCTTAAAATTGATTTAAAATGTTCCATTTATTAAATAAAACGGACTAATATATGGGGATAACATGGTGGCACGGATATTTAATTTAATTTTTTTGGTTAATAACTGTACCCATTTTGATCCACTTGAAACTTTAACCAAAAGACAGTATTATCGAAAAAAAAATAAGTGTCTCCCGTATCTGGGTATTATACAGGGTGCCACAGATTCGAGTGCATGCATGGGGATTTCGGAAACCGTAAGAGATAGGAAGTCGGTTAAATTATGGCAAAATTGCGCATTTAGGTGGCTAACAACATGCCTATTAGAAAGTTGTAAAATTCCAATTCCGGGATATCCAAAACGAAAATTTGCTGATTTGGTTTTTTTTTTTCGACGTTATTTAAAGATGTGGAAAAACAAAAAAACACTTTCTCATGGCCACTTTTTAAGCTCCACAAAACAGCGTTAAGAGATTTTCTGTACGACGTTTCGTTTTCTTTAAACCATCATCAACTTTTTTAAATACGGACCTGGGTTTTTTATTTAATTTTTTTTGAACCTCTTATTATCCCAATTACAAAAATGTATAACACTTAATATTTATTTACAAATATGGAACTCCCCTATAAGAAATGATGTGCGTTCTTTGTCTAACTCATTGTCTCTTATGGAAAATATGTTTATTTAACAAAAAAATATTAAGTGTTATACATCATTGTAATTGGCATTATAACAGCTTTTAAAAAAAGCAATTAACAATTAGGTCCCGTATTTAAAAAAAAAAAATTGATGATGGTTTAACAAAACAAACGTCTACAAAATCTCTCAAAGCTATTTTTAAGGCTTAAAAAGTGGCCATGTGAAAATTTTCTTTTTTTTCATATCTTTTAAATAACGTCAGAAAAAAAAAAAAAAAAATTTCGGAATTTTTTTGAGTATTTTTTACAATCTACAGGCATGTCGTTGGGCACCTAAATGCCCTTTCCCAAAATTTGCCGAAACCCCGGTTTTCCCAATCCCCCGCTACTCAAATCCCGTTTGGGACCCAACCTGGGACCTATATATTTTTCGATCTCCTATGCTACTATGGTATTTATTGTTTAAATATTTTTAATATCGATTTAAATATTATTTTTAATAATTTATAAAAAGTTCCTTAAATGATTGAAAAAAATCATAATTTTAACATTATTAAATTTTTTATGGTTTTTTAGCCTTAAATCTTTAAGACATTTTTTTAAGCTTTTTTTAGACTTACATTCAAATAATACAAATAATAGCAACATAACATAAGGAAAATGACAAGCGCCCTGCCGGTATAAGCACCCACATAGACGTAGCACATATTTTTTTTAATTGAATAATTTTAAATTTAATTTGATTACATTTGAAGTAGTAAATAGATACAATAATTTAACTAAAAATGGCTTTAAGCCTAGAAAAAGTTAAAGAAATGTTTTGAAAGTTTAACACTAAATAAACTATAAAATAAAAATTTAAAAAAAAATTTTTTTTTTGATGTTAAAAATACGATTTCTAAATTTTCTTTAAGATCATTCTGAAGGGCATTTTTTTAGAAATTATTGATATTAATATTTAAATCAATAATAAAAAAAATTTAAACGTTTAAAAATTTTTAAACCCGGAAAAAGGGTTTTAAAATTTTTGGGTTTTTTCTTTTGTTTAAAAAATTTAGAATGTTTAACAAAATGTCAGTTTTTTACGGGGGTTCCACAAAATCTTTGAACAACACTGACAATGACTTTTTGGAAAAAAAAAGTTTTAACCTTAAAAAATTCCCAAAAATAAATTGCTAAATTTAACAACGCGAAACACTCCCGTTTTTCTTTTTTTGAAGTTTCATGTGGACTTTAAAATTTTTGGGGCCAAAAAAAAAAAATTAAACCCCTGTTCCCCCCCCTTGCTTCGAGGGACATGTTTATTAGTTTTTTTCCCCTTTAATGAATAGAACTTTTTTAATAAATTTTTTAAAATGGATCGGGGGTTGGGTTTTTTTTCTTGTACCAAAAAATATTTTTTGAAAAATTTTTTTGGCCCAAAAAAAAATTTTTTTTCTTATATCCTTTATTACTTTTTTTATTAAAAAAGATGTTTTGGCACCTTTTTTTTTTAAAAAATCTCGTTGCAGAAAAATAAAGGGGTTTAGACAAAAAGGTGATTCCTGGAGATACGATGAATAAGATTCAAGACTTCTTTATGCGAAAAAAAAATATATATATATATATATATATATATATATATATATATATATATTTTTTTGTATATATATATATATATATATATATATATATATATATATATATATATATATATATATATATATATATTTTTTATTTTTGACAATATCAAAAAATTGTTATTAAGAAAAGTTGATTAGAGTTGAAAAGTACCAGATAAATTGCACCTATCTATGAGGGTAATTTTTTGTTTTTTTTAAATTTTTTTTAAGTTGGTTTCATTTGGAAATTTTTTTATTATTAATTTTACGAAAAAAGTTACTCCTCATAAAAAATTCTGCATGTTCTAAAATCTAAAAAAACAACCATCAGATAGCAATTTGTTTCAGTCGTATACCAGGTTTGTCAGAAAATATGAATTTTGCCCAACAGTAAAGTATTTTTTTTTTGAAAATATCAAAAACTTTAATCAGTTATCTCTTTATTCGTTAAACATTTGATAACCTTTACGTCTCTTAACCTCTACGTTGCATTATTATAATGATGTATTAAAATAATTGATAAATAACAAAATTATTTATTTTACAATAATTATCAACTACATAGAATACAGTACTAATGATGTAAATTGCGTAACAAGCGCGTAATAGTTTATCATCAATTCACTATTGCTTTGTTGATGTTTCCGTAATAATTATTTCCAAATGTTCTACGTTCGTGAATGACCTGTGTTGATATAACTTTTTTTTTTAAGTAACCCCATAAGAAAAAATATAATGGTGTTAAATCTGGCGACCTAGCTGGCCAAAAAATTCGGAATATCTATGAATCAACCTTCCATTAAAGAATTTTCAAGGTATTCCTTTTCCGTCGTACTATGACATGTTGCGCCGTTTCTTTACCCCTTTTCCCCTTTATGTCTTGGAAGGTCATGAAGAAAATCATGCAACTTATTTTGTAAAAAATTTAGATAGCATTGAAAAGTCATAGATTGTCGAAAAAAAGGGACAATTATTTTTCCTTGTAAATGCCGCACCAAACGTTAGTTTTAAAATAATATTGATCGCGAGTTTAACCCTAAAGTGAGGGGTTGGAGTCAGTCCACCACCGACAATTTTGCGAGGAAGTGTCCATTAGACGTAAAAAGTAGATTCATCAAAAAAAAATATTTTCCTAGCCAAAAAAGAATCGTCTTCTGCTTTCCTTGGATAAAACAAAATTCTAATCGTCTGTCAATCTCCAGGTTTTAAAGTATGGATATATTGTGGTTTATATGGTAAAACTTGTTCTCTTTAAAAATTTTTGGGTATTGTGTTTTTACAAATTTTATTTGGAAGGAAGATCCCTTTTTCGAAGGGACAATTTTAGGTTTTTTTCTGGCATTACATTTAACTTTCTCTTTAGTTGTAACGATTTTTTAAGGTTGTTTGGAATTTATTATTAACATCTCCAACAGATTTGATAATTTTTCCATAATTCTCATTACTGATGTATGGTGATATTTCCCTGGATGTTTGTTAAATATTTCAGCTGCTTCACGATAAGTTTTATAATTATTACCAGCGATTACAAATTTATTTTTTCTTCCACACTAAATATTGTTTGTCGGTCATCCTGGATTTCACGTAACTACAGTTACATTTGCATTGTTATTGTGGTTAAAAAAGAAAAAAAAAAGATTTTTTCCACCTAATTGGATGTAATTGCATATTTGAACGTAGTTTTTAGTTCTTATCAACTATTCTTAAAAACAATTTTCGATATGTCAAAAATAAAGGTACTTTATTCTTCAGGAAAATTAATATTTTCATATACCTTGTATACGACTGAAAAAAAAATATCTGATAGTTGCATTAAAGGTTTCGACCATGCAAAACTTTTTATGGAGAATAACTTTTTTTTCTAAAGTTAATAATAAAAAAGTTTCCCATATGGTGCGAACTTAAGTGGACACACTGTATATATATATATATATATATATATATATATATATATATATATATATATATATATATATATATATATATATATATATATATATATATATTTTTTTTAAATAATATATATATTGTTTTTGCACGTATAGGTAATATTGCAACTTAACTAGTTAGATTATGTTATCTGTAAGTGATGTTTATAAATTACTGATCGGTAAGTGAATATCTCCTTCTCTATCTCTTTAGACATAACGCATTTCTAAGTTGATGAATTGCTGGAAGAATTTTTCGTACCTTTGTTTTGTTTGGACTTCACGGGAATAATAGTGCATTCCAAGCATTCTCCAGTTCAGGATTATCACTTTCTTGCTGCAATATATCTCACACAAAGTCGAATTAACCGAGCTAAAGTTGACAATTGTAAGGCAAATGTGATACTAAGGACAAAAATGAAATTTCTTGTCATAGAAAAACGATATATTATCAGCTAGGTATTTGATTAACCTAACAATATATCTTTGTCTATTTTCAAATTCCTAATCAACTCGAGCGTGCAAAAAATAGCGTAAGAATCAAGGTCAGTAAGTTCTTACTGGTTTCGGTCATTTTTGAAATCTTGACAGCGTCTTGATCTCCTAACACATCCTCAACCAGCAAGGAACACTTCCTGACCCTAATACTTAATATACTATTATTTATTTGTTATATTTAAAAAGTAAATATGTATACTATTTAGTCTATCTTATTGTGGCTCTACCACATGGACAAGACACATCAAAGAGCTTATGTCATGTTAAATATAATTAAAAAGACAGGCCATAACAAGCACTTTAACTATTCTACTAAACCTCGGATATTTAAAAAGTTATTCATAACTGCAGATTATTAAAGGGACTCTCCATTAATCCCTTCCTAATATTAATTTAAAATTAGATAAGTATCTCTTTAAACAATTCACGAACTCATTAGCGTTTGAAAATGACCCCGAAAAACGCGAAATTGAAATTGGACGTGGTTGTTTGAGGATTAAAGCGGATTGAACAAAAATAAACAGATTAAGTTTAAACGAATGTGTTTATAGTGAACTGCCTATATTCTATTTTTATTATACAGTGCTTTGTAAAGTAGTGAATAAATTCGGTCAAAATTTAAGAAAAACTTTTGGAAAAAAATCTTGAATCCGTAAAGTTGAATTTAATTTTGCGCATTCTTTTTTATAAAATTGGTATAAACGATATTTTTTTATTAATGGTAACTCCCATTTTCTATTACAGAGTTGAAAACAGCACATTTTTTGTCTCATCCGATAAGATAGTTTTAAGTATAGGATAGATAAGTAAAAAACAGAAAAAAAACGCTTTTAAAATTTTAAAATACTAAACTTAATGGCATTAAAATTTCTAAAAACAACTAAATTTAATTTCAATTCCTGCTCAGTTGGCTGCCTGATAGTAAGCTTGGAAATAAATATTTGATTTCAATAATACACGAGATAATGAACATATACAAATCTCGGTATACAGAAAACCTACCCACACTGGACAATATTTACACCAGAATTCCAATCACTCTAACGAACTGAAGCAACGTGTCATACGTACTCTATATAACCGCGCAGTGACCCTATGTAACAGTAAGGAATTATTGCAAGACCAAATAAGTAATATAACTAGGGATCTTAAGTAGAACTGCTACAGTGAGAGATTGGTTAAGGAAACAGTTGACAAATATCAAGATAAGACAAAAATCTAATTTGAACAAGACTCCACAGGACCAAATATTTATGATTATTTCGTATATTAAAGGAACTTTGGAAAAGATCCGCTGAATAGTGAATAAGTATAATATTAAAACAGCATTTAAATCTCAAACCACTCTAAGAAGTATTCTTACTAAAACAAGACCGGACAGTAATGGTTCAAAAAATGACTGTATCTACCAAATTCTTTGTGAATGTGGTAAGGTAAACATCGGGGAAATAAAAAGATCACTCAAAATTAGAGTTAAAGAACACCAAAAACATACGGAACTAGGTAAAACGTCAAAATCAGGGATTGCCGGACGCATAGAGGTAAGTAACACGTGGCATCGCCATTCGGGAGGCCGGTCGTATTTTCGAATGTAACACGCGGGCTGACCATTTTACTGGCGATCTCGAATGCTACTTTGCACTATACTTTTTCCCGCAAAAAGATCCAAAATGCACATTTATTTTTTGTTTTCTATAAAGGTGGCATATTTTATTGTATTGTCTAATTTTATTAATCATGGATTTGTCGGGCTTACCAGATGGCTATTGATATTTCGAAAAAAATAATGTGTTAGTTGCAAGGTAAGAAATAAAGAGGAAGTAGATGTAAGTAGCAATAATAATAAAAATGTTTATGCTTAATCCTTAAGAATTAGGTGCTTGTTACCCCCATACATATTTGAGTTGTCCTTGTCGGCCTTTTACGGAATAATTTGCCGACAAAGAAAGGTTAAGTAATTGATTGATAATTAATTTTGTCGTTGTAGGCTTTATTTTAAAACCCTTTAAAAAAAAGTTTTTAGATTTTTCTGGTATTTTGGAGGATTTAAGGAGCAGAGATCCAGGGACTTCTTTTAAATTTTTGTCATCTTTATTAATTTTTTTGTGTCACTGCGGCAAATATTTAGGAAATATACAGGGTGACGCGGATCTAAATGTACATACGATACCATAAGATAGAAATATCCTTAAAGGTTTTAAATAACCCACATTTAGTAGTCCTATCTCTAATCTTTACCGAGATATAGGGTGTTTTATAGGTTTTGCCTAAAATCCATTTTTGTAATATTTCTGGAAGCACTTAAAATAAAATATTCATAATGGGTTAGAATATTTTTATATGGGTGGGTTTAAAATGCCATATGCAAAAGTTTTAAAATACATAATTTTCAATTTATTTAAAGTTCATCACCCTGTATATCAGATTTCTGAAAATTTTACTTTTTCTTTAAAAGATGATGAATGTGATTCTAATGACATATTTTTCAATGTTGCGGCACTAAGTCATAAAAATAATATATGTTTTAGAAATCAATAGAAAATAAACAAAAAAAAAAATTGGTAGCCTAATGAAAGTGCCCGTATTGCTTAGAAATAGTACCTACCATAAAAAAAACAATTCTTATTATTAAATAGTTTTGACATTATTTGTTTTGTTACCAAAACATTTTTGTTATATTGGTATATCTTTTTTTTTAATGTCTCACCAGTTTTCTAATCAAGAATATGCTAATATTAGTTTTGTGTAGGCTTATTGCTATGAAAATGAAAGAGCAACGGCTCCAGAAACTCTTAGAAGGTTGCCCGGAAAAAATGTCCAAACCATCAGAAATTCGCAAAGGTATTTGCTTTTATTTACGAAGAAGGGCATTTTCCTACACAGAATAATATCGACCAACCTGTTAGACACCCAGTTTAAAAAGAATATGAGCCCCACCATACTCTGCAAGGGCTATTTCTGACTTTTTTAAATGAGACCTATCCTAAGAGATGGATAGACCGCGGAGGGCCTTATTTCTGACCAGTGAGATCCCTGGATCTCAATCCATTAGTTTTTTTTTCTTTTGAGGCCACATAAAACAATTGGTTTTTGAAGAAGAAATCAATACCCATGATCAGCGGTTCCAACGTCTTATCCCTTTATTGCAAGAAATAAAAAATATTCCAAATTAAATTAGAGAGGCATAAATTAATAAAGGTGACAAAATTTAAAAGAAGACCCTGAATCTATGCTTCTTAAACCCTTCAAAATAAAACACAAATTTAAAATTTTCTTTTTTAAAGGAGTTTTAAAATAAAGCCTACACGACAAAATCAATTATCAATCAATTTCAAAACCTTTCTTTGTCGGCAAATTATACCGTCAAAGAGCCGACAAGGTCAACTTAAATATGTATGGGGTTAACAATAACCTAATATCTTAAGGCTTAAGCATAAACATTTTTATTATTATTGCTACTCACATCTATTTCCTTTTCATTTTTTAACTTGCAACACACCACATTATTTTTTTCTAAATAACGATAGTAATCTGGTAAGCTCGACAAACCCATGATTAATAAAATTAGACAATACAATACCTTTATAAAAAACAAATAATTGTGCATTTTGCGGGAAAAAAGTGTAGTGTAAAGTAGCACTCGAAATCGCCAGTAAAATGATCAGGCCGCGTGTTACATTCGAAAATACGACCGGCCTACCGAATGGCGATGCCGCCTCTTACTTACCTTCATGCCGCATACGCATAGTCCAAACAATACCGCATACAATGTCGGAAGCAAAAATTATTTATAAAGAAACCCACTGGAAGAAAAGAAAATTTAATAATAATGTAATATTTGCAAACAACCAAAATGCATTTAGCAAACCTACTGTGGATATTCCAAATATTTGGCAGCCGTTGCTGAACCGTGAAAAATTGGTCAAGCTTAGGTAAACAACGGATAGTGTATAATTCGTAGAATTTAAGAATATTTTTAGTTATCACTTGAAAACAGTTGGAGATACATAACTAACCAAACGTTGTGTATCAATTAACAAATAAAGACAATGAAAGTCCAAGATTTTAGTCTATTGCAACCATAAGATTGTCTAATACTTTCAAAGAAAATATTTGATTGTTGTCAGCTGTCAGTGATTTAAAATTAAACTTTGTTAAATAGTCTGCCGAGTTAGTTCTTTGAATAATTTAATTCTAATCTTTAAATCAAAGCAACATATTTAAAGTGTTTATCGAGGAAAACATTGTGTTAGAAACGGTTTTATTAAAGGAACGAGAAAAATTTCAAATTCTTACCATAATTGGATTTGGAGATAGAATGCTTTGCCAAAATAAAGTAGTTTATTTACTGATGGCCAAATTTTTTACTAAGATAAATTATAGTGCGCATCATTGAATAAATTCTCCATTAAGTAGAAGGGCACATTTTAAATATAGACAGAGCAAGTACGCCAAAATAACTTTTTTCTGGAATATTTACTACCTTTTTTTTCTGCGCACCATACATTAAATTTTTCGTATGTTTTCTGATACAATTTCTTTGATTTATAAGGAATTAGCGTGCTTCATTTTCTATGTCGGAGTTTTCGGATTCGTTAAAATTATTCTCGCAATCACACATATTTGGTTTTAAAAATATGAAATTAATACTTACCATTTTAAATGACAAATTGTGACATTTGACAAAGTTTGATTTTTATACATAACAACCAAGGCTTAGCCAATAAAAAGCCACTTTGTGTGTGGCAACTTAAATATCAAGGCGACCATAAATCAACTTTTTTAAAATAAAATTAATAACACATAGATTTTACGAAAAATTATGTTCGATACAAGTTGCAAAATCAGTGATTTACAACATGTATTAAAAAAGATTGCGCAAATGCATGCGCAAGACACTTTTCCGCACTTGACTGCTTGCCCGATCTCCGCGTCGTACGGCAGTTGCGTAAAGAAAATTGTCACTTTGCGCACTTGTTAGAAAAGTAACTGTATATGACGTGAAAATCTTTTTTGGTGTCTTAAATGTATGTCTTAATAATAAATTGAATTGTTTAGGTCATTTGTAGACATATTTCAAATGGACTGTTGATCTGCGAAAAAATATATTATATATATTTCTACTTAAAAAAAATTACCTGATATCCATCATAGGTCCACGAACTCCACTTCATATGACAACTTTGTAGGTCGAATGGAAAGTACTCTACATTAATGTCACACGAGGATCTGTAGATGCCATGTGATAGCCACACTACTTCACCATTACTGGACACATGACGTTAGTGTTGATCACCGATGACTGATATTGAGGATCGGCACTAAAAATAAATATATTAGTTAATGTATATATATATATATATATATATATATATATATATATATATATATATATATATATATATATATATATATATATATATATATATATATATATATATATATATATATATTTATTATTTATAATGGTTAGGTATTGGTGAATATGGTACACTCTCCTCAAAAGTGACACAAATCAATTTTACAGAAGAGCCAAAGGAAAATATACCTTGTAGCAGTTTGACAGTTTTTCTAACCAGGTTTTAGATTGAGCTTTTGTCTGCATGTAAACTATTAAAGTAAATTAAATTTGGTTTTATTTTAGAATAAAAAAAAAATGTTTATATTTTTTTTGAGTGAAGTTACGTTTGTAACAAAAATACACAATTTAGTTGTTTTCGGCATAACTCAGTTTGCAGCAGTTTTTTGGAATTAACTTATTTTTATGGAATTTATTAGAGAAATTTACTTGTGACGCTTATTTTCCAGTAATATATTTAGATTAAATTCGATAAAAAAATAAAATTTAAATTTTTGGATTTGTGTCACTTTTACAGAGGTGTGCGATATGGTTTTGGGTGAGAATTTTGAACAGCATGGTCGTATTCATATTGAAAGAAAAAATGTATTTAGATACATAGATTATAAAGATAGTATGTTATTTTCTTACATTTTGTTGCGTATTTTCCCTTAAATATAAACGTATGTCTATGAGTTACAACCACACAGACATCTTTTTTTTAAACGTGTTTTTCCCCATCTAAGAAGGTAAAAAAAATGTAAAAGAACATTTATATGATATAAGATACTTTAACTTATTTGTTAAAAAGGGTAACTCTAGTTAATAATAGGTAAATGGTGGGTATAAAAGTAATAGGGATTTAATTATTATATGCAGGAGAACAATTTTTATTAGCATACGAGGAAGAATACAAGAGGAGAAAGAAAAATAAAGAAAGTTAAAAAGTAAAAATCGGGAACCTTAACATTTTTTGAGTGTAATTATGCTAAGATCCCTGCAAAAAATATGGCCGCATCAGCCTACCAAAGTTATGTTTGTAACCACCTAATTTTACTGATCTAAGCCTGGTTGTTTTCTAAACCAAAAGTATCTTTGTGCAACCTATTTTTATACGTAGAAATAGCTATCGCTTCGGTCAATATAGGACTTAAGCAGTAAAATTTATATTTAAAACAAACATTTTTTTTTAAATTGGTTTTAAAATTTTAACATCTAAAAAATTGTTTTTAAGCATAACCTTCTTTCTACTCGTCAACCGCAAAAATGTGGATTAAAAAATGTGGGTCATATTTGCTTGAAAACAGAATTCTGGGTATCATACACCTAGGGATTATGGAATTTAAAAGATTTTGTTTTATAAAATTAAAAGTAGATTTATATTTAGAATGCAAAAAATATTGAGTTTGCTTAAAGCACTGTTTTAAGCTTTAATCAGGTTATAAAAATAAAATTGTTTACTGTTTATAATTAAAATAATAAATAATTAATTTTCTTGTTTTTGTTGTATATTTTTGTTTTATATTATTGTGGCAATGTATATTTAAACCTAAAAAACATAACTGGAGTTTTTTTTTACAGTTTAAAAAAGTTTTGCTTAAAATTTTTAAATTTATTGCTAAAATTTATTTTAAGAGTATATTTACCAACATCCTGAGATTTGTAAACAACCCATTTATTTTTTTGTAATTTTTAAGTATAAAACAAATGTACAAACTAATTTTTTAGTGTTTTTTATACATATATTTTAACCATAGCTCGACGCTTTCAGGTAAAGTTTAAATATTTTAAATTTGGTACTAAAAAAATACCGAAATATTCCTCAAAGAAGCCGTGTAGCTGTAAAGAAAAAAGCGCCTGCCATAGTTTTTTAACTTGAAAGAGAAATTGTAGCAGTTTTTAATAACCAAAAAAACACGCACCTTTAAGTATCTAAAAAAGAATATTATATTGAATTTAAACTGTGAACATTTCCGTCAGTTACATATGTTTGTAAATTTGGTTACCATAGTCCTGCTTGGTATTCAAAAAAGGATCGGCAGATTAAGGTGTACTATGATGCACTCAGACACAAACGGGTAGAATTAGGAAAATATGTTGCGCGGCTTTCTATACAGTAATTTTTTGAATAAATGGTGCAAACAGGAGAAACATTCAGTCAACCCTCATAAAACAATAACTGTTCCTTTCACTAACAGAAGAGCACTGGAAGAAGCTAACAAACTAGCTTAGGAGGGCTCTAGCAGGGCAATGGTAGGTCCCGAGTCCTACTCTGGGATTCCATTATGCCAAGTTAGATCATCTATTTGATCATGGATTATAAAGGAGTTCAGGACTGGTGGATAAGAATCCCAGGATAGCAGCAAAGAAAAAAAAATCATAAAGGTTACACTTGAATTTACACATGACCTCCTGAATCCCACCCAAAAGGAAGTAAGAATTATAGAAGGTCAATTAACAGGTCACTGTGAACTTGAAAAGCACCAGGAAGAAGAAGAAACTATAGAATACTTATGGTGCCACTGAGACGCCTTATGTCATCTGTGGTTACCAAAGCTCGGTGTGGAACAAAACCTAAAGTAGCAAGATTTACAAAGGAGTCAGTTTTAAATCTGTGGAGTCTGATTAGGAAGATTAGCTTGGACAGCAAGCTCTAAGCATATGGAGGATCTACAATAAACCTGTGCGGATTATACTGGTAGAGGATATAGAATCCAAGACCTGACCTAATCTAATATAAACTAGTATATATTTTTTAAATAATTTTTTAACACTTATTGTTTGGGCTACTGTAAGATTAGAATTAAATAAATTTACAGTAAATTAAAAGGTTTTGTTTCAGTTTTGGGTTATTTATTTTATTCTTAAATGTTAAGTAAGTTTATCAAAAACTAACGAAAAAAATAGAAACATAATTTGGCATCCATTTTACACACGGATATTTACCACTTTTTTTCTTAATAAATATATTATCTCAAAGCACTAAAATAGCATTTTTTTAATGGCACACCCTTTAGGGGATAATGGGTTTTAAACTTTTTTTACATCTAGAGACAGCCCTTTCGCTGTAAAGAAAACACTTAAATTTATTTCGTAATGTTATTTTTATCATTACGAATCCTAAAAATAAACCCACGGACTACAAATCCAATAAAAGGTATTTGTGAAGAACACACGAGTCACAAAGGCGGTGGGAATATAAATAAACAAAAAAGTTAAGTTAATAGAAAATACCAATTATGTTCGTTCCAAAACATTTTTAATCGCAAATGAAAATATATATTTTTTTAACTTGTTTGGGTGATACTAATTATTGTAGTAATAATAATGGTTATAGTAATAATAGTTAGAAATACAAATACTAGCCTTACAGTACTATTAGACAAAAATCTTTTTTCAGACACCTTGGAGAAAGAGGTTGTATGAATTTAAGCAGCTAGATAACTAATACCTAGTAAACTTTTTTTTTTGGAAGCCGTCTAGATTTATTATCGGAGGCAGCGCAGCCTCCTGGTCATTTTGTACCTAATCTCCCATTTTCTTTTATACCAACCTCCCACTAGTCTTGTTCCTTCTACAAGCCTGTATAACACCGAAACTGGTTGGTTGATATATTTCTGTTGATTCATTTTCGGTTGCCCAAAAAATGCCTGTCTTTTGTGATTTAGCGCTGCACATTCGGACAGGATGTGGTAAGCTCTTTCTTCCCCCTCATCGCACATTCTGCAACTTGGGTGTCCATTGTATGAGCCTATCTTGTGTAGGTGTCCTCTTAGGTTATCGTGCTCTGTTAGCAGCCCTACTGTTATGCGAAGTCTTTTCCTACTTTATCTAAGTAGTTCTTCCTTCAGTCTTTTGAGCGTGCCCTTTATGAAGTTTTTTTCTTGTTTTATTTTACTGATGCTGCACCAATATTCCTCGTATTTGTTTTGGACCCATTTCATTTGCCCTCATGCTCTGGTTTTGGTTGGTCCCCCTGTCTGGCTTAATCATCCACTTTTTCATTGCCTTCTATTCCCGAATGTCCCGGTGCCCACAGAAGAGTTAGACTTTTGCGTTCTTCTAGGACTTCCACTTCTTTTTGGCATTGCCATGTCAGCTTGAACGTTGCCTTGGGGTTTGTTAGTGCCCCTAGTGATGCGTGGCTGTCTGTTATTATGCAGATTCGCTTGTTTTTATAGGCTTTTCTGCTCTTTTGCACAGAGCAGTTAAGCATATATTTCCGTTTGAAATACAGAACCGTGTGCTCCTAGTGGAATGGAGAATTGTGAGTTTCTCAATTCACTGTACACGCCCGCGCCAGTTCCCTGCTCGTAGTAAACTTTTGAAAGTAAACTAACGTTATTACTTTTAGAAGCAGATCGAAAGTTGACACTATTCCGAACACTCAAACTCACCTCGAAAAGATGTGATTTTGGTTAGAAAAGTCTCCTCTGTGGAGGATATCTCAATCCATCTTACGTGAAACCTATGTTCAAGTGCTACTAGAGGCAAAGAAGCGTGCTGTGTATTCAACAATCTACGCCTTGGGATGTCCCACTAATGTTCAATCAGAGAGGGGTCAGGCAAACTTGTAGTCCAAGAGATAGAGCCGAAATTGGGATGTGTGTTTATTTAACGCTAATAGAGTCAATCCCACGCAGGCGGACACACTAGAGTTAGCTATAAGGAGTGAAAGTGGCTTACTTTTTCAGGTAAAGGCCATCATCGATAATGGTTGAAAATGTGTGATATAAGTAAGTATTGATATAAATAAATAAAAGGCTGATACGTGGGTAAATACAAAGAATATTGCATAGTTTGGAAGAGTTTTTTTATACGTGGTCTCTCGCATTCCGGTAAGTATTCGATTAATTTTGACTGATCGTATTTTGTTTATTTTTAAATTTTGGTGCTTAATCCATAAATAACATATTGATATATAAATTAATTTTATACCAAACTTCGATTTTTTTAAAAATAATAACGTAATATTACAAAAAACAAACATTTTCATAAATTTTTTAAAAGATCTTAAAAATTACTACATTAAATAATTTTCACTAATTTTTTTTAATAAAGCTTAAGACATTTGTAAGTACTAGATAAAGGAAAAAAATGTTCTATGGTGTTGTGTTGTGTTGTTTAGAGTCGCCTACGCCACTAGCTTTAAAAAATATTGCTGGTGTGTTTTAATTTTTATAAAATTTACGCAAATAAAGGTTTTCTAAACCAAACAAGAAATTATATATGTCCCATTGAAGCCAGTAAATAAAAAACTCCAATTATTTTAAAATTATTGCCATATTTCGTTTGGGGGCTTCATTTATTTAATAAAAAAAATCGTTCAGATTTTAGGAAAAAATAAAATATACGTACGCGTATTTGTCTTTATTGGTCACTTAGTATGTTACAGCTAGAAGTATCTTTTTGTTATTTTCCAATTTTTTAAATGTTTAAAATCGCTATATAAAATTTATATTGCAATTATTTACTATTAAAATTTAATAAAGCAAAAAGCCTTTTATTCCATGTGTGCAGCAAAATTTTTAAATTAGGTGAGGTGACACTGCATTTTTTATTATGTATTGTAAAAACTGATCAATAGCAATTTGCTGTTGACCGCAAACCATTTTATTGCAGAACATTAATTTTATGATGATGAAACACATTTTTATAAAGATAAATATTGTTTAGGGACTTTAAAATATTTGTTTAGTTTATAGAAATGTAAAAAGTTAGAATTATCTAAGGTTATAATTTTTTTAAATAATGTACCCTAGTTTTTTTCTATTTCGACTGCCATTGTGAAGTATCCTGAGGGCGCTGGAGTCATCCATTTGGCACTTTTCTTGCATTCCGTATTAAAAGAAATCCTCATGCTAATTCCAGACTTTTCGATTCTTTTCGACGTTAGTTTAAAAGCAATAGGAAACTTCACAATGACCAGAATTCAATCGACAATCGAACGATTAAGTTAATGACATTGACGACTAAATAGTTACGTTGCATTGTTGTTACCATAGAAACGTTTGTGCACCTTATTGCTAATAAGAAGATGCAAAACGGGCCCACATCTTTCTATACGAGGTGGTGACGGATCAATATATATATATATATATATATATATATATATATATATATATATATATATATATATATATATATATATATATATATATATATATATATATATATATATATATATATATATATATATATATATATATATATATATATATATATATATATATATATACCGGGTGTTGCTCCGTCGAGCGGGACATAGGGAATCCCATATAAATTTTGAAGTGGTCCAATATTGGCTCCCCTAATTATTTTAGAAGAAAATATTATTGGGATTTTTTAAAGAGCACGAAAAGTTGTACCCAATGTACAAATTTCAGCTCTTCTCAGTCCGCCAGCTAAGAGATAAATGCTAAAATAAGTTACGAATCTCCTATCTTCTTACGCGCCCTGTATTATTAGAAGTTTATAATAAAATACCAGAAAAATTATTTAACCTCTTACTCTCAAGTTGTCAGATCAATGTCACATTATTTTTAAATAATGAACTACTCAAATCAAGAAAAAAATCACTATTATAAAATGGTTTTATAAGGGAAATAGTTATCGAAGAGTAGCGGACATATTTGCAGCCTATTTTCCCAATAGGCCAATACCAAGTAAATCGACAATAGAACGGACGATAAAAAATTTGAAACTACAGGCACAGTAATCAATAATTGCAAATGTGAAGAAAATCGACGTTGAAAATCAGAGACAAATTGTACAAAACGAGAGGGATTTAGACGTGATAGTTTGTGTAGAGGAGGCCGAAGGAAACAGCACGAGACAACTGGGGGACATTACTGGACAAGACCACACCACAATATCTCGAATTTTAAAAAGATGTAAATACCACGCTTACAAGTACGAAAGACACCAAAAATTAAGAGACGAAATACGACGACAGGAATTTTGCTTTGAGATGATGGAGAGGACAAACACTGACAGAGGTTTTTTACAAAATATTTGCTTTACTGACGAATGCACTTTTACATTGATCAACGAACCCAACATTCAAAATTGCCGGTACTGGAGTAACGAAAACCAAAATCGATTTGTTGAGACAAGGACTTAATATCCACAAAAAATTTGTTGTTTTGGCGGGAATTTTCGGCCACCATATCCTTGGACCATTTTTCCTTGACCGAAATTTGAATGCGAAGTACTTTCTGGAACTTTTAGAGGAACAAATTTTGCCTGCTTTGAACAACCTTGCTCGTGAAAATCAAGAGATTTGGTATCAAATGGATGGCTGCCCAGCACACAGTACCAGAGCTGTGCGCGAATACTTGAACAACGCATTTAATAACGACATCATAGGCCCGAACCACGCAATATCTTGGCCAGCCAGGTCTCCGGATCTTTCGCCAAACGATTTTTTTCTATGGGGACATTTAAAAACTAAGCTTTATACCAATAAGAAATATGAAAATTTAGACCAGCTAAGGAATGCTATTTCTGCTGAATGTGCCAGAATATCGATGTACCAACTAGCCAACGTAAGAAATAAGTTTTATAATCGTTTGGGTTATTGTCTGGCAGTTAATGGAGGAATATTTGAGCATTTGATTAAATCCTGATATTTTCGTCATAAATTGATTTCTAAATGTAGACAAATTTGTTTTATTGTCTTGCGTAACTGTGAGTGCATGTGTTGGAATTAGCTGTAAACTAAAATGAAATGCGAGGATTCTTTTTGAAATTCCCGTATAAAATTGTTCAGTTTTGGCAATGACATTATAAATTAATGATCTAAATTGTCACTGATAAATCGATATGGTGTTTTTATTATTGATTTCTAGAGTACAGGGTGAAAAATGAGATACTACGTTGCAGAAGTATTTAAGCAGTTTACTCTTTACTGGTTGGTTGAAAGATGCTCAAATTTTCATTTTGGGTGGAACTTATTAGCTGTTTACGAACAACCACTTTTCTTACCTAAGTTAAAGTTAGTTTCTGACCTAAGCTAAGTTGTTTGATCGTACACGCACGACTCCCCAAAACGATAAAAATGTCAAATTTTGCTCAACTTAGGTTAGCCAAGATATCCAGACAAAATCCGGGTACCTTAGCAGGGCAAGGGGGAGGTCAGATTTTTTACTTAGCTGTGACAAATCGTACGGCCACCAAGTTAGTTTCCCTCAACTTAGGTCAGAATTTGTGCTGTTCGTAGCCGTAAGCAGCTATTGTGCTCTTCAATAAATCCTAATAGCACTTTTATCTAAAATAATTAGGGGCGCCAATATTTGACTACTTCAAAATTTACATGGGATTCCCTATGTCCCGCTCGGCCGGGCAACACCCGGTATATATATATATATATATATATATATATATATATATATATATATATATATATATATATATACATATATATATATATATATATATATATATATATATATATATATATATATATATATATATATATATATATATATATATATATATATAAAATATATATTATAAAAATATTTTTAACAAATTAAATTGGGCAATCGTAAGAAGCGAATTAGTTCTGGTTACTTCTAGTTAATTGTACTTAGTTTTGTAGAAGGCTAGATTTTCGTAAAAAAAAAATTCACAAAAAGACTACAACATATGCACTTTTCAAGATTGGAGGAGAAATTATTATAACACGATGAAGGAAAAGCTAATTTATTTGCAGACCTCTCCAGTAATTTCGACTTTCAGTTTGTGGATAATTTTTAAACGAATGCAGAAACCTTAGGCTTTAAATAGCCCCACAGAAAAAAGTCTGATGCAGTTAAGTCCGGAGACCTCGAAGGCCATTAAAAGATTGTGGATGTCTCCTCGATGTGAATTTAAACATTTTTGAAAAAAAGCTAATCTCGCACTCGCGTCTCATTTTTTAGATAACAAATTTTGAAAATCCTAGATCTACAGATTACGCCATTTTTTAAGGCAACCCATTCGCAATAAATTTGTTTAAATACGATATTTGATAAAAAAATAAATTTTCATCCGGTTGGCAGATGCGTGAAGGTCATCTCTATTCGGATCCTGTACTAATCCTATAATTTTTGACAGTAAAGCACATATACTAATATAGTGATTTTTAACATTCGGTAAACGTTATACAAGATATAATTTAATAAAAAATATTAAAATATGCTCGGCTTCTTTTATCTCTCTACCAATAAATTTGGCCCAAATTCAGACTATATAAAAAATATTTTCTTTTAAAAAGAAACATTCATTCGTCAAATTAGCAACACATCGAGAAAAATCCCTGAACAAATTAAATCATTCATTCCTTCGTTTCTTTCAATCGTCCAGACTTAATTTTGATCCGATGGTTTTTCTTTCTTTGATATAATTTTCTAACTGTCTAATGAACCTCTGTATAAAACAGACTTTTTAGGTAATTTTTCGTATATAAGGATGTTTTTTAAATAAGTTTACGTATAAAAAATATTGTTCTTGTCTAGAAATATAAATAGATTTTTTGAGAACGTGTCTCGATTTCTAATTTTGATTACAATTACGAGCTACATTACTTATATCTTAAGCATTGGCAACGCAGAGTGTCGTCAAGTGCCATCTGACGTTTCCACCAACTTAGTTTGACATTTTTGATCATAACCTTCTTCTGAACGTTTTGTTATTTGAGCGTGATTTGTGTTGTTTACAGTTACTTAAAAATTGGGTCTGAGAAAAAAAAAAAGAATAAACTCGGGTATATTTTCGTACAATTATTTACGAGTATTACAATTTTTAACGCAGTTAATCAGGCAACTGCCTTCTACTTTTGGCGATGAAGCTCTATTCTTGGCCACCGTGAAACGCTGGTATACTAATTTAAGTGGTAAATATCGTCCAAAATAAGTTGCTTTGTCAGAAAACATTAATGCTGTGCAAAAACTAATAATAAATGCAAGATCGTCATGTACTGTATCATAAAATGATACATGATTTTTAAGGCGTAAACAAGGTTTTTTCTCATTGGATCTCACTAATCTGACAAAATTGCACAAAGATGCTTGTGTGAATTGATGCAAGCAAATTTTTAAGAAATACAAAGACGAGTAAATTGTGGAATCATGGATCTAAGTCTATAATCTTTAAACTAAATAGTAGTCTACTATATACCATATTTGGTGGACCCTTATTGTACTTAACATTGCGTGCTAAACATGTTGTAAAATAAAATTTTTTATTCAATTCTATTATCCAATTATGGCCTTGGCTGCCAATCTTTTTTAATTTCAGCGCCGATTAGCCACTACTTCCCTTTCAGTCATATGCTGCGATGTCGCAACATAAGCTTTACTGGACTTTGTCTATGGAAAATCTGGATAATCGGGCTATTAAGCCCCCAGAAATTCCGACTAATTCTCAACGTAATCGATGAACGGCACAATTAACGGTGATTTAACCAAGAACTGCTACTGCTTTTGCGTACAACCAGCTTGCTGTTAGTCGCTATAGGAAGATAAGCTCGTGCACTATGTAAAATGTTAAAACATCAGACACTAGGCCTTAACCGCTCACAGCGCTTAGCCTCAGAAGAAAGACCCCTACATTAATTGGCGGCGAGTTCCCCTTCGATTTTCACGAGTAAAATACACAGTTTTCCGCGCCACTGCGGTCGATTCCAACGAAAAAGCTAAAGCTTCCAAACGCGTGTTCACTTGATGAAAGTCGGAACGAAAGTCAAATTAAATTTTGTAGAATATGTTTAAATTTTGGGGTACTTTAGTCATACAACGCGGCATCTGTTAGAATCGTGAATATACCTACTAGAGGCAGTGTGAAAAAGCGTGCTAGAGAGAAAAAAAGTTGCTTACTAACCTTTCTCTCTCGCTCCAACGTACTCATAAGTTCTTACAGTGAAGGTGTATGTACCCCGCCCACCAATCGGCACGTTAGCGCGAAAGAGAAAGGTTAGTGAGCGATTTTTCTTTGTCTCTCTCGCACCCTAAATAACGGTAAATAAAAAGTCGCCAAGTTGTCCAGGACAAAACGTATAACTGTCAAAATATTTGTCTTTTCCATCTATTTTGACGCAGTTAAATGAAAATGTTCTTTATATTTTTACTTTAAACATCAGTCAATAAGTGTTCAATCTAGTGGCCAGAAGAATCTGTGGTTTTATCTAATATAATATAGAAATAATTAATATTACTGATTTTTCAAATTTTAGAAAGTGCATTTTTGTGGCGTTTGGCGATTTTTTTAAGAAAAGTGTTTTTTATTTAAATTAAAATAATTTTAATATTTTTAAAGAAAGAAACAAAAGTTTGTTTTTTTTTAATTTTGACAATGCGCTCGATTTATTAAAATATAACAAAGGAAGCCAAAAATGCATGCAAGTTAAAATTGTTAATAAATAAGATAAAATTTTACTTTACGGACACCACGCCGATAAGTGGGTTTTTTGGTTCGCTGATCAAGAATCTAAAATTAGTTTTTTCCGGCAACCTCTGGTTTTTAAGTTATGAGACCTTCAAGTGAACTAACCTCAAAATTCTCCCTTCTTGAAACCGATTACCAACAAATGGGAACATACACTGATTAGGCACTTATATATTAAATAAATACACGAAAATTTACAATAATTTATTGTCTATTTTAAGTAAAAATTATCTCAAATAAATCAACTTTTCTGTACGTTGTAAGAGGATATATGATGTATAACTGGTTGCCTGATTCATGATTAAGTTGTAAAGATATAAAAAACTGGATTTATTTGAGGTGTTTTTTACTAAAAATAAGCAATAAACTTTTGTTAATTTTAGTGTATTCGTTTAATATATAAGTGCCCAATCAGTGTATGTTTCATTTTAATATTAATCAGCTTCAAGAAGGAGTAATTTTGGAAAAATATCCATTTTAGATTCGTGATCAGCGCCCCAAAAAAACCCCGTATGCAAAAATTCATGAAAATCGGCGTGGTGTCCGTAAAGTAAAATTTTACCATAAATAACTGTAAATGAAGCAAATTACTCAGATATATAACTTTTTATTTAATGCAGAAATTAAAAAATATACATTTTTAATAATAAAGCTGTAATATTAATAAAGCTTTCCTGGAAAATATATATATATAAATATATAAATATAAAATTATATAAATATATATATATATATATATATATATATATTATATATACTATATATATATATATATATATATAGTCATAATAGTACTATAAATTCAAATCCCATTATATTAAACTTGTATAAAGGGTTTTAGTCTTCTGGGACACTAGGTTTGCAACTCATTAAGGCGCGTTTTGTTGGCATAAATTTAAAATGTTGCACAAATTAAATGCGTGTCGTAGATTCATGTGTAGTGAATTGTTTCTTTTTAAATGAGAATCTTTACAAATGTTCGTGTGGAATAAACATTTAGGAGTTTTTTTTTTAATAACTGGAATAGTAGTTTTTACAAATTTACTGAAATAGATCGTTAAAGTTAACAGCCTAAGTATAAATGTATATGGTTTAAATAGTTTATATGAAAGTTGCAGGATTTTTCATGAAGATTTTCATGGTCTAAGATAGAAAAACAAATGATGATCGGAAAATTAACAAATCACTATTAACTTCGTTATTTTAAATGGAACACCCTATATATGATTGAAAATTCAAATTCTGCTAATCTTCTCTTTTCAAATATATATATATATATATATATATATATATATATATATATATATATATATATATATATATATATATATATATATATATATATATATATATATATATATATATATATATATATATATATATATATATATATATATATATATATATATATATATATATATATATTATTGAAGGTTTAAAGGAGAAAGAGAGGCATCTACAGGCAGACTCTATGAAAAAGGAATGAAGAAAGTGGAAAGTTTAAAAGCTTTTCACTTGAATTGTAAAAAACCATTAAAGTGTCATTTCGTGCTACTATACTGGGAGTCGCCAGGAAAGAAATATTTTTTCGAGATTGAAGCCCTAAAGACACCTATAAAAGAGCGACAAGTCCCCACAGCTCATCGGTGGGCAGGAGAAGAAAGCTTTCTCTAAGAATGGGGTTATAAATAAGGTAAACCTTTTTTAAATGGAATCGAGAAGGTTTAGAGTTCTAGAAAACGCCTTTCCACTGACATGGAAACAATATACCAAGTAGCGTTTAGAATGCATATAGAGTATGCAGATTTGAAAATGAGAGATAGTTTTAGATCGAAAACGAATCCGAGCTTTTTCAAAGTTGCTTTGGATTTGAAGACAATATACTTGCGCTAATTCAGTTACTTCTTGAAAAATATATTTTACCTAATATCTCTACGAATATCACTACTTACTTATTATAAAGAATAAGATCAGGTCTCCATACACGATGAAATGGTATTCAAAAACTTTAATCCTGCGTACTCTGAACTGTTCCATTTTAGATGATGATCGATCCAAATTTGTGTTATCCAACAGTTGGTCGTTAAGATTTGGTTTTCTCGTCCTAGAAAAAAAAGACAAAAACTTCAGGATAAGTCAAAAAGTGCTATTAAAAATTAACAAAAAACTTTAGTAAAAACTCAAAAAATGATGTATTTTTGTATAAATCAGAAAATTCGCAACACATAATATTTAGAATATAACAGTTACTTGTAGACCTTAAATAATTATTGAGCATGTTTTGGTAATTTGGAGAAAGACTTAATCTGTATGAATGGTATTTAAAACTTATTACAAGACACTACTTTGTGTAGAATAAAGAATAAAATACATACTGCCTTAGTATTCTTCAAATAATTAACCAGATATACTTCTTTGGGCGCTTAAGGGGTAAATAACAGGCATCGATGTAATAAATTGCAATTTTCGCTAACGCCAATCTCAATCGATGTGAACGAGCTAACTTTTTTTACATAAAAAATCTTTAGGTATCATTCTAAAATCAGAATGTAAGAAAACATAAAAATTAGATTGTTTTTATCCCTAACCCCTTCAGTTTGGTTGGCCTCTGAATAAAAAATATAAAATTCAAAGCTTAAACTCTGATTCAGCATTAAAAGTTTATACGATGTACCAAACTTCATGGCTTTTGTGTAAACGGTTTTGAAATATTGAGAAAGGAATATTTAGGGTGCCCTATTTGAAAGGACCCCCTTTAGGAAGCATTTTTCGAGAAGTGTTTAGAGAAACTTTTTTCATAAAATAACTCAGAAATCACTGTATGAATTTTTACCAATGTTTAGAAAACATCCTGTATAATATATGTCTTAAGACACCAAAGATGTTATACATTTTATATATTTTACTTCGATCTGGAGTAAATAAAAATCAGGTAAATAATTTATTGCCGATTGGAAACGTTTCGTATCATTTAAGGGCCCTTTTTTAACAAGATTCCTTTAGCCGTCTTATCAACATGATTAAAATTGGCTACATTTTTATGAACTAAAGACCAAACAATCAAGACCTTAAGAAACGTGCGTCAATTCCTCTAAAAATATTTGCTTTACTTTTTGGGGTTCGTGTAATGTAATTATATTTGATTACTTGGAGAAAGGCAAAACAGTAACTGAAACATTTTTCTTTAGTTGGTTAACTTTGAATAAAAAAATGTGAAAAAGATGAAAAGTGTCTTGTTTTCAGAACAAAGTTTTTGTTAGATAAAACCATATCTTGAAAGAAATGTAAATCATAGTGTCATAGATTAGGATAATTGACAAATTTCTTTATTTACCATGCTTGGCCTTCTCGAATTGTCATTTTTAATTAAGGTAAAAATGTTTAATTTTTACCTTAATTTCTTATTGGGGTGCAATTACCTCAGTTTTAGCAATATATTTATTTATAACTATCAATTTTAATTGGTAATTGAAAATAATTATGAAGTTAATTAAATCTCTTTATCTTATTGTATCTATAAAGTAACTTGACTCTTTAAGTTAATAAAATAAGTACGACCTTCGCAATGTTTTGATTTTTCCTTTTTTTCCCTCTAAAAAATCCAATCTAAGGTTTACAAATATTAAAAACAATTATTAGGTGTTTTACATTAAAAAAAAACATGTTTATTTAAAAAAAGCTTTTTCTTTTTTTTCCTGTTGTATTCATTTGGGCCTTTTTATTATCGGCACTAGCGAAGGCAATCATCTTGTTTACTTACTCTGGATTTTGTCAGAGAGAAAGGCAAAATAAACCTGTCAACACCTTTATTAAAATAACTATTCCAATTTACTTACTTTGACTTATTAAAAATAATTAGATCGAATTCAATTTTCTTCATAAAGGTTTAAAGTTTTATTAAAGAAATTCATTATGGAAGAAACTGTATAAACTAATTAACTTTCAAAGTTTTAAAATTTAATATTAAAGAAGTGCATTAGATAAATTTAAATATTATTTTTTACTGTCTTGCATTTTTATTTTTTAATAAAAGATTATTATATATTGTTTACACAAAAAAAATATTAGCTAACTTTTCGCGGAAGGTTTACGCTATATAAAATTGGCGCGAATATGATTTTGAAAAACCACTTTACTTGGAATTTTGTTATTAATTCAGTCTATTTCTTGTGTTTAAGGTTATTTAGTTATAGGTCTTGGTGCACGCTTTAATTTTTAAATTAAATAATACTCCTGTGAATCTTCGTGAGTGGATTCATTTTAGACTAACCTACATTTTTATTACGTCTGTGATGTGACATGTCAATTTAGAGATGTATAGGTATATCTATATATGCTTATCTGTGTCTAGTTGGTACGCAACACAGATATGTGCGAGAGGGCACCTACACTCGACATAGAGTATGGCACAGCCAGAAGATGGGTAATTTAAAGAATAAACCTTTTTTTTACTTGACTTATAAGATTTTATCGGAAATATTTTAACTTGCAAAAATATTGGGCCATTTAGCGAGACCTAAACCCTCAATATATCAAATTTATGATGTTGTGTAGTTTAAAAATAACCGGCTGATTTTTGCAAAGTTGCCAGTTAAATAACCATAAAATATCATGGTTATACTGGACTACAACAATTAGGGGTCATTTGTCCTGACCTACCCCCTAAACATATTTGATGCATGCCACATCAGCAACGCCCTAATTCTCAGATTTTTGAAAATAAAAAGTTGTAGGATACGCGAAATTAATCCACTCGAATATTTTAATGTATTAACTTCTTAAATAAATGTACTTTTAATATCTTTAATTTTTTTTACTTACAAATTTCAGAGGACTAAAAAAAAAAATAGTTGAAACTTGAATTTACTAAGTTAAAATTTTAAATTACTTTATTGAAATTTCAACTTACTAGATTATAATTTTAACCTATTTTTTTACCTGGCTTTTCTGGGCTTTTGTAATTAGTTAATTTTAAATTAATTAAAACATTTTAAAAGTAAATTTAGTCGAGAAATTTGTAAGTACAATGAAAACCCTACTTGAGTAAATGTGCAAAATCACCGCTATTTTGCAGAAAACACTAAACAAAACACCTTTAAAAAAAATTAATTGGACTTTACCTAATATCTCAGGTAATTAAAAAACTCAGGTAATTAAAAACTATCTGAAAAAAATCCTGAATAATCTTTACTTATCCTTTTTCATTACTAAGATAAAAACGATAATATCCTCTTGTTGTAGTTTTTTGTCCATTAAGAAAGAAAGGAAGCAGGAAATAAAATATTATAGCAAAACAAATAAAATGTCTGTTTAAACCCCGTGCACATCATTTGTTATTTGTTATGGTGGTTTTTATACAGGTTTTTCTTTCCTTTTTCAGTTATAGTAACATTTATCACAATAAATAAGAAATTGGCTGTATTTATCAAAAATAATATTAATTATAAATCATTGTCTTAAATGTATAACGTATTAAAACTTTTTAAAGAATAACTTTTTAAAAATTTATATAAAATATGGTCAGGAGTATTTTGTTTCTTTATATTGCAAGATAACTGAGTTTGCAGTTAGTTCCTTGTTAAACATTTTATTACTAATATATTATGGTTTCCATGTTTATATTCGTATTCGTATTCGTACTCGTATTCGTACTCATATTTGTATTCACATTCGAATTTACATTCCTATTCCAATGCGATGGCGCTTCAAAACAGGACCTGTTTTTTTCGTAACAAGTTTTTGTTCGGAACAGGTATATATCGGTAAGTTTTCCTGTTACGATTTCATCAAAACCTATGTAACGACCGGGTCATTGTTCGTGGCAGCTGGCAGCAGCGAATAGATAGCGCATGAAGTATATTTGTATATGTACTACAATGTACATGCACTACAAGGTACTAAACTGGTAATAAAAATTTATTTTATTTTATTCTATAAAAGTGTATTCGTATTCTATGCCTTATTCTGCGTTGTCATATTTAATATTTTTATTTTGCATACATACACTGGTGTATTGGCACGGTGCGCGAAAACGACATCTGACGGCTGCGTAAAATCATACTTAAAAACCGTGGAAAAGGTGTTTATAAAATTTATTTGTTTTTGTAAATAAAATTTTTATATATATATATATATATATATATATATATATATATATATATATATATATATATATATATATATATATATATATATATATATATATATATATATAAACCTGGTCAGCACTGTAAATGACTGTTGGATAACATAACAAACGTCAGAATAACTTGTGGTTAAATTTCTAGGTAAAAATCAGCAGAATTTTGGGAATGTTTATGCAATTTTAAGGTTATTTCAGTGCGGCGTCATAACTCAAAAACTAGCGGGCTCTGACAAAAATTTGTAATTGGCGTAGTAAAAAATCACCTGACAAACTAACGAGTCCAGGACTTTTCCTATATACTTAACACTAACATATACTTTACTTATTTGAAGGCTTCATAGCCATTTTCTCTGTTCACGACCACAGAAGACTAAACAGATACTAAAGTTACTTCAGGAAATATAGGAATAAACGCTACACGGCAAGAAACGAGTAAGTTTTTCTTCTTGTTTTGTCAAATTCGAAAGTTGTTCGGCTAAGCGGTTAATTTAAATTCAACACCTTTCGTCTGCGTGCATTCATCTATTTCTTGCTTTTTTCTAATTTTCAAATAGCAGTTGGAAAAGTATAGAATTTGCAGTTACTATTTCTGTCAGTATTCTTACATTCAACTACACAACTATTATGCACCATTTTTAACCTTTTGATCTAATTGTTTACTTTTAAAAATCAAGCATGACTTAAAGAAAATTTGACCACAGCGAGTGCTGCAATCGATTCAACTGTCCTCCCCTTTTTGGCCCCTTTTTTCTTTGAAATGTTTTAAAGTTTGAAAAAAATATTTTGTCATGTTAAAGCTTCTTCAAGATTTTCTAGCATACAGAAATTATAAATGGTCAAAATAAGGATCATTCAATCATTGTTTCTAACTAACATTACCAATAAAAATTGTTATTGAGGGTTTTTTAAACAAGTTTGTTTGGTCATTAATATAGAGTAATGTGTAATAATTAATGATTTTTTTAATTTTTAGTTAAATAATTCAACCTTTATTTACTTGAAGGGGTTTTGACACCGTTTGAATATATGATATTTTTTTTCTACGTAATGTGCTAAAGTAGTCAAGGAAATAGGGGGAATATTGGTAAAATTTGGAAATTTATTTAAACGCCACCCAAATTTTAACTGTTGAAGTACTCAGAAAAAGATTAAGCCTAAAGAAAATTAATTATCAATATACCCGTACCTCCTAGACTCATTAATAAAAAACCAAAGCCATGGCATAGCTCCCGAAGACATAGATTCTGAGTTTTCCACGAGCTACATAAATTAAATAAATCATAAATATAATAAACTTATTTCGTAAAGCACTCGTGGGCCTTTGTTTAAAAACACACAAATACAAGGAAAAAAAAATTTAGAGACTATATATATATATATATATATATATATATATATATATAATTATATATATATATATATATATATATATATATATATATATATATATATTATATATATATATTATGTATATATATATATATATATATATATATATATATATATATATATATATATATATATAATATATATATATATACAGTAAAGCGCACCGTACTGGAAATAGGAGGCTACTGGATGATTTTGGATTTACCCAATTCTAAAATACCAATAATAATTTTGTTCATTTTTATTTCTGTCTCGTTTCCTCACGTGGCTCATTTTTGTTTGGGACGGGGAGTACGGTGATAAATTCTGAAGGTATCTGCCCAGTTTAGTTGTGTACTACGTTTTTTATTTTCAGTAAGAATATGCAGTGTTTATAGGCAAGTAACGGGCTAGCTAGCATCAACCGTCTTCGATCGTATTTCTTATCAGCCATAAATTTAAATTGGGTTGGGTTTACGACACCGCAACGTTTGCTACGGTTTTAAGAACCAAACATTTTTTCCTAATAAAATAAAAGAATTTTCTCAAATAAATAATGGAACGTAAAAGATTTTTTTAAAAAAAATAAATTAATGTGCATTCATAAAATAAAAAA
This sequence comes from Listronotus oregonensis, assembly GCA_019359885.1. Taxonomy (NCBI): domain Eukaryota; kingdom Metazoa; phylum Arthropoda; class Insecta; order Coleoptera; family Curculionidae; genus Listronotus; species Listronotus oregonensis. Next base: position 34,053 of record JAHBCN010003770.1, on the reverse strand, counting down.
AAAAAATTTCCTTTCAAGTTATCGAAGATGCTCAAATAAACCACCTTCCGGGAGCCAAACAATAACCAAGATTGTCATAAAAACGCCTTCTGACATTTGCTAGAATGTTAAGGGTAATAATCGTAAAGAATTCTCAATTTGTAATTGCAATTCTTGTAGATTATTAGCCCTATTCTCCGGGAAACCATAAATTTGTGATTTTACGTGACCCCAGAGAAAAAAAAATCGTTGGGTGAGACCATGAAAACAATGTTTCTTATGAAATTTTCATTGTTATTTTTCTTTACAGTTTCACAAAATTGCATTCGTCTAAAATGATCATCAGGAAAATTTTCATGGGTTTTTTTTTAGTTTGTAGGATCGTTTTCATTTTAAGCACTCTTTCCACTGATCCTTTGCTCAAATTAACCTGTTGTACAATTGTATTGATGAAATTGTAGGATTTTCACTAACACTTGCCACTACTATAATTTCCTTCATTTCCCTTTCGTTGTTTTTTTCTGGTGCACTATCATGTTTATGTTTTCTTTGGGGTTAAACAACCAAATGTCAAAAAGTTTTTAATGACTCGGTGAATATGAAAATTGTGGGGTAAGCCTGGTTGGAAATAAATTAATAAATAATTCCCTAACTCCCTATCAGGATTTCCACGGTGATACCATTTAATAGTTTTAATTTTTTTTTCCGTTCGTGAACATTCATTATTAATAATTATTATTTTATTTAAAAAAATTGTTTTGGTCGCAAATAATCGACACCGTACAACTATAGCTGTCGAGCGTTCGATAGTAAAGAATTATTTCAGGAACAAAGGTATTGTGTTGATCGCTTTGCTGGCCGACGCGCGTCTTATAAATTTGTTTGCCGAAAATTATTGATCGATAAGCAATGCGTGCGACGTTTTAGGTACTCAAAATCGTCGGGGTCTCCTATGTTTTGTATCCTCTGCGCTTTACGTATATATATATATATATATATATATATATATATATATATATATATATATATATATATATATATATATATATATATACAGGGTGTCCGGGAAAAACTTAAGTACATGGGGATCTTGGAAACCGTTGGAGATACAAAGTCGGTTAAATGGGAAAAATTGCGTACCAGAGTGCCCAACAATATTCCGTTTTTAAACATATTTTTAACTGGTCTCTTCAAAGATATACAGAGTGAAAACAAAAAAAGGGGTTTTAGAACAACTTTAATATTTCAATCATTATATGGACTAGACCGGGAAAAATTTCAGGAGAGGGGGAAGACACATCTGCGAATTTAAAAAGGGTGTCAAAAAAATTTAGGCCCAATATGTTGCGTGCAGCCATAATCAACTTTCGTTTTTCTTTTTTTTGGCCGCCATATTGAATTTTACATTTTTAATGCCTAGAACATCCCTTCCAACCGTGTATAAATCGTACTTATTAAACCAGTAAAATGCAAAAATGCAAATTATCATTTTTCACATAGTAGGCTTATGTCTATTTCGTTTTTTTGAGGTATTCATATTTGACGTGGTCTCGTATTAATATTTTATTTCAATACGATATGTTGTTAATGAAAACGTCAAGAAAAGTTTGCTAAGTAGATAGTTAAAATGAATGCGTTTTCAAATAGTGAAAGATATGACATGTTGGAATGTTTTATTTTATGCCGAAGGAACGACGAAATGGCTAAAGAAAATGTACTTGATTTATTCAAGGAAGGCGACAACCCAGTAAGAGTATGTTTAGGCGTTTGAAAAATAATCTAATTAATTATGGAGTTTTGTAAAATTTAAAAAAGGAATAAACCAGCAAATGAAGAAAAAAAAAAATTTAGTTATGCGTGTAATCGAGACGCCTCGTATCTCATTACGGCAAATTGAAGATACAGCAAGCGTTGCTCGCTCAACGGCCAGTGACGTTCTTAATCGGAATAAATTTCACCCCACGGAACGAGTATGTCGGTTTTCAAGATGGAGATCAAGCAAGAAGGCTGCAATTCTGCCTTTGGTTTTGGAACAATGCCACTTGAACCCAAAATTTTTCCCCTTTAAGAATTTTATGGTCTGATGAAAGTCGCTTTACCAACTGCGGAATGTTTAATCGAAAAAATACTGTTTTTTGGTCAGATGTGAACCCGCATTTGTCCCATGAAGTGAGGGCATCAAATTAAATTTGGTTTTAATGTTTGGATGGGAATCATTGGTACCCACGTAATTGGTCCTTATTTTTACAATGGAAATTTAAATTTCGAAAGATATTTAAATCTGTTACAAAATGACATAGTAGACGCACTTATGGATCTTCCTCTGAAACAATCCAAAACATGTATTTTCATCAAGATGGTCCCCCCCTCACAATGCTCGGATTGTCACTGACTATCTCAATACCGAATATCCCAATAAATGTATAGGTAATCAAGGACCCGTAAGATGGCCCGCTAGGTCCCCAGATATGACACCCATGGATTTTTTCGTTTGGGGTTACTTAAAAAACAAAATTTACGCTACATCACATGAAACTGTCGACGCACTAAGAGTGGCTGTAGTGGGTTGTTAGCATCACCCCTGAAATGATCGGGCACTGATGAAGCAGTATTAAGACGATACAGACTGTGCGTTCGGGAAAATGGTGCCTTATTTGAACAGTATCTTCAATAGGACTATTGGTTTCTGTGATGTTTCTTTTGCTACTTTTTTACCTAGTCTGCAGCTTAAGTCGTTTTATTGTAATTTTTAAGTTTAGTTTTGATTTATTAGGTTATTAGATTAAATAATTTGATCTTTAATAACATTACAAAAAGCGGTGAACAAAAAGCTCGACCTACTATGTAAAAAATAATTTTGTGATTTTTGCATTTTTCACTGATTTAATAAGTACGAGTTATACACGGTTAAAAAGGGGATGTTCTAAGCATTTTAAAATGTAAAAATTCAATATGGCGGCCATAAGAAAAACAAAAGTTGATTATGGCTGCACGCAACATAGTAGGCCTAAAATTTTTTTTGACCCCCTTTTTTAAATTCCAGATGTGTCTTACCCCCTGAAATTTTCAGGGTCTAGTCCATATAATGATTGAAATATTAAAGCTGTTCTAAAACGCACTTTTTTTGTTTTCCTGTATATCTTTTTAAGAGACCAGTTAAAAATATGCTCAAAACGGAATATTGTTGGGCACTCTGGTACGCAACTTTTCTCCCATTTAACCGACTTTGTATCTCCAACGGTTTCCAAGATCCCCATGTACTTCAAGTTATTCCGGACACCCTGTATATATAGAATCCTTATTTAATTTTAGAAATTAATTTATTGATTTGTCCCAATTTTACAATATTTAGAAAAGTCAAATAAAAATATATTGCTCTTAAAATAGCCCAAATAGTATTTAAAACAAGTAAGCCATGCGTCAAGCAGGTTAAAACTTTTCGTTACATTCAAATTTTAAATATCGTGGAACTTCGCGAACGTTCGCCTCTTTTTATGATTACATTTAAAACTACCGTGAATAGAGGTTACACCTTTTGGGGCTGCAAAAGAATGGTTCACAATATGTTAATGGGCACGATTTCGGGTGGTTTTTGGGGGAGCGAAGTGAATGGGGATAGCTGAATCGATTGCAGTGCTCGCTGTGGTCAAATTTCGTTAAATCATGCTTGATGTAAATGTAAACAATAAGATAAAATATTAAAAATGGTACAAAAGTTGTTAGTACTTGAATGTTAAAATACTGGATAAATGCCGGAAAAAGTGTTGAATTTAAATTTCCCGCTTAGCCGAACGACTTTCGAGTTTCGGGATTAGCCGAACAACTTTTAAATTTGACGTAACAAGAAGAGAAATTGGCTATAAAGCCTTCTAGTAAGTAAAGTATATATTAGTGTTAAGTACATTAAAAAAGCCCTACACTTGTAAGTTTATCGGAAGATACTTATCGGGTCAATTGCCGGTTTTGTCAGAGTCCGCTAGTTTTTGAGTTATGACGCCACACTGACATAACCTCAAAATTGCATAAACATTCCTAAAGTTTCGTCGATTTTTACCTGGGAGATTTAACCAGAAGTTATTCTGACATTTTTAATGTTATACAACTGTATTTTCAGTGCTGACTAGGTTTATATATATATATATATATATATATATATATATATATATATATATATATATATATATATATATATATATATTTACAAAAATTAAAAAATTTTATGAATAATCTTACACCTCATCCACGGCTTTCAAAACATGATTTTACGCAGCCGTCAGATGTTATTTTCATGGCGCATCGTGCCAATATTTTCTATTAAATACTTAGCATAATGTAGAGTATTAATACATTATTAAAGTAAGAACAATTAACGTTCGATTGGAAAAATTTATCAGTTTTGATCGGAATTTTAATCATTTGCTGACTATGATCTTTTAAAAAGTTACTCAAAATATTATTAAACTAAATTATTTTAACTAAATATTTAGATTTTATGCTACGCCAAGTAATATATTTATTATACTTTACCATCAATGATATGATGCAGTGATACTCCAGTAAAAATAATCTGTTAAAGGAAGGAAGAATTTGAGCAGGTCTAACTCCGGCGTCGTAGGTGGCCATCAGGTTTTTCATAAGTCTGGCTTCGTTGTCGTCCGCTTCACACCAATTTAAACCTGAAAAGATTCATACTATTATTTTAAGCCATTCGGCTTCATCCATTCACCTAGTTCTTATTTTTCTAAGCGGGGTGTATTTTGGTTCCTTATGGTCATCGGCCTTAACATTTGTATGCAAAAACATGGCAAACGTAATTTTCTGAGGGAAAAAAAGGTAAAATGCCTAAACCCCATGTATTTATTTAAAATGTCTGTGCAAGGAACACCGATGGGACCAATTCGTATGAATGTATGAAATAAAACTTATGGACAAAAGAGTAAACCAACTTATAGAGTGCAACTAAAAAATTAATATATAATATATATATATATATATATATATATATATATATATATATATATATATATATATATATATATATATATATATATATATATATATATATATAGGTTCCAGCTCATCGTCTTATGTAGCTCATTTATTATTTAATGTAAAATTATCTTGCAGACGTTACTTTACCTGTTTGTGATTGGTGAAAATATTTCGGGTTGGTACAGGGTGTCACAAAAGGCGTGACGTCACGATTATGCATTTTAAATGAACGCTGTGTATTTTTGGGTATATTTAGGTACCTTCTGTAGTCATTCATCTTTCCTCTGTACCGTGCCAACATCGGTTCGGTATTCTCAGAGAAAAAAATAAAATATAAAAACTGTTTTGCACCATTGAATTTAAAATGAATAAAAATACCAATATGCTGAATTAATGGAATTAAACAACAAACTTTATTAAGTAACGCACATCAGCTCTGAGTCACGTTTGGTTAATGCGAACTATTGCGACCTCCAAAGGAACTTTTCACTTTGAAAGCATTTTTATTTTTCTTATTTTAATGCAAGCCCCTGCATTTTTAGGTCACAATGCAGAATTGCAACAAACATTTTTCTAATTATAACCCTATCGAAATTCTAACACATTAAAGTTATTCGTTGAAAATTTATTTTGGTATCTATTTTAATAGTAATACCACTGCATAAAAATGATAGGTGGCTATGAAAAACAATTTATTGACATAAGAGTTTCCTAATAACGATAATTATTACCTAGGAAATTGCTTAAAGTTACATAACAAGCATAGCCAAAAAGGTTTTAAAAATTAAAAATTGGGTTTATTTAACATTTAAAGGTTTTAAAATTAATTTAATTTAATTAATAAATAATAATAATTTACTTCGAATTTTTATAGTACGTCAAAATAAGATTCTATTAGTTAAATAAACTCCAATGTCAATAAATTGTTTTTCATAGCCACTCATCATTTTTATTTGATGTTATTAATTTATTAAAATAGATGTCAAAATTTGTTTTTAACAAATAACTTTAATATGTTAGGAATTTCAATAGGGTTATAATTAAAAAATGTTTATTTTTTTAATTCTGCATCTAACGACCTAAAATATATAGGGCTGTTATTTAAATAAGAAAAATAAAGTGCTTTCAAAATTTGAAGAGTTTGACACTAAATTTTGGACATCCTGTACAGTTCAAATTAAGGCAATCATAACCTAAGCGACTGATATTACGTTACTTAATAAGTTTGTTGTTTAATTCCATTAATCCAAGCACTATTGGTATTTTTTATTCATTTTTAAATTCAATGGTGCAAAACAGTTTTTTTTATATTTTGTTTTTTTCTGAAATTGCCCAACCGATGTTAACAAAATTTTAGAGGAAGATAGATGACTACAAGAGGTATCTAAATATACAAAAAAAATACACAGCGTTCCATTTAAAAAATGCACCGTCGTGACGTCACACTTTTTTGTGACTCCTGTATAACCAAAAATAATTTTTCCTGAAATGCAACTGTAGGTTAAAAAGTATCGTCTGCAAAATATGAAAATTTTACAATAAATAATAAATAAGCTACATAAGACGGGAGGTGAGCTGCAGGACCCTGTATATTTTTACTTTGCCAATAAAAGTAATCAATAAATTAGTAAATAACATGGATAACTCGATGCCTAGGACTTCCTTATTCAAACCATGCTCAGTAAATTAAAGACATACCTTATTGCACATTGTGATTTGGTATTTAGGTTTTTAGGGGTGTTTTATTGATAATCTTACCCAGGTAGTAAAGTATATTTATTTATATTTAAACCAAAAAAAACAGTCATAAATCTTTCAATTAAAACGGTAAAAATATCTTAAGTAAGCAATCCGCTGGTAACCCATAAAACCTTTCTTTGGCCGGGGCTGAGAATGTTAAGGAACCATTCTTAATGTTCAATGAATTATTTGAAAATTACCTAAATATGGCATTTTCTAAAACAAAGCATTTTTTCGCACTAAATTATTTTGTTAAAAGATTATCAATACGAGAAAATTTGTGTTTATAGATTTTTAAGTATTTGGAATAGATCAGTAATAATTATTTTAACCTGGAATAAACATTTTTGGAGTACTTCCTGTGGTATTAAAAGTTTAGTTGTGTAAATAACGAGGCAGATACCGAAAATTTTATTTCGGTTTTTTTTTCTGGTTTAATAAAATAAATAGTAAAGGAGATATAAACGAAAATGCGATTCGGACCAAAATTTTGATCCAAAATAGTACATTTTTTTTTTAATTAATAATTTTAGGGTTTTTTTTTTATTTAAAATCACACTCTTAATTCATTTAAATTCCAAATCACCTTACACCTAAGAAAAATCCAAAATACAAAATTGTTAATTTTCAATTTGTCTCTAAAATTTCGGTTTTTTGATTATAACCCTAAAAGTATTGAGTTTATAAAAACGGTTATATAACGTAAATTAAAGGTCTTGTAGAAATACAAAATTAATGTCATATAAAGTTTCTTGTATCTTTAATATTTATGGTTAGTTTCTAATTAGTTCTTGTTAGTTACAACTTCTATAAATTTGTAAATAAAATTATTAAAGTTTTTTTTTTAAACAACTCCAGGTGGAACAACTTACAAAAAAAATATGATCAAAAAATTGGACACATTTGTATATAATAACCAGGTTAATAAAATAATATTATTTGTTTGGTGCCTGGATTATCAATTATAAATTATTCGTACAGTACCCAGAAAAATAATTATAAATTATTTGTACAGTAGTTCTGGTTAGTTCTTATTTGTTCTGGTTAGTTACAATTTCTCTAAATTTGAAAATAAAATTAATAAAAAATTTTTTAATTTTTGATGCATCCTGTATATTTAAAATATATATTTAAATAAACTACATAACCATATATACCCTTGCCAAATTTTTATTTCTTATATACATAAATAAAGTTGCTACAATTTCGTCCAATACCCGGATTAATAATTATAAATTATTCGTCCGGTACCCGGATTAATAAGTATAAATTATTTGCTCAGTAACCGGATTAATAATTATTAATTATTCATACAGTACTCGGATGAATAAATTCGTCCTTTTTTTTTTAAAATTTAAACATCAGCCTTGACCATAAGTTTTAGGCGGTGGGTATATGGGTGAAAGTCGTTTTTAGTTTGGAAATTTTTGGGCAAAAAATTATGAGCTAAAAAACATAACTCTAGTGTCACCGGTTTTTTTTACTCATATTAATCGCTCTTCTATTCATTACAAAAACCGAGTTTTATGGGTTTTTTATAAACGAGCACTTCATTAGTTTTCACTGAGCGATCCCAACACTAATGAATATAAATTAAAACATTAACAAAAAAAGACATTGAAATGACCCAAAATTTTTGAGCCTTAAACTAAATTGTCATCATTTGCAGTACTATTATCCAATTACCGAACTATATTGCACATGTCATAAGCAAGGCTAAATTTCAGACTAATTGGACGAGTTGGGCATATTGAATACCCCCTTTTTTCTATACGGCTTTTGTGTGTGTGAAAAAAAGACAGTCATATGTATCTGACTGACGATTTGTTAGAAACCTTCTACCTACATCTCGTGTGCGGTGAAGCAGATACTTTTTCGGTAAAATAAGCCTATGGGCCTAATACGTATACCCTTTTTCTTTGGACATATTTAAAGGTGAGCCACCGACAAATGTACAATTAATTTTATTTTTGTTTTTTAAACAAAAAAAGGTCTGACAAATTACGTTATTTATAATTTCATGAAAAACTCGAAACGTACTCTACGAAATAAATAATAATAAATTATTTTCACTAAATTTTGACCGCCTCTTATCGAAACTTTATTGTGATTTTAAATTCTACTTGAGAAAATACAACTGTTATTAACTTTTTAAGAAAATTTAAAATATTAATTGTGTACGGTATTGGGAATCGTAAGTGTGTGCTTGTTCTTTTAGATGGGCCTTTATGGAAGCCTTTTCCATGTCTTATTCTAGTGAGGATCTCCCAGGCATTACTCGTGTTTACTGGGATCTATTGCCTGATTTGCCTTCTCGTGCTGTGATTTTATTCACCCAAGGGGAGGTTTTGGTCCAAAGTATGGTGCGACTGATCCCTGTGTCACTAGCCCATCCGTTTTTCGTTGTTTCATTTCCGAATATCCGGTACCAAAAGGATAGTTACCCTGTTACGTTGTCCCAGGACATTTAGTTCCTTTTTTGGGATTTCTTTAGCTTGACGTTACATTGGGGTTTACTAGTGTCCCTAGACGCCTGGCTGTCTGTTTTTTTGATCCGCTTTTTTCATAAGCCTCCTGTTTTTTATTTTGCACAGTGCAGTGAATTATATATTTCTGTTTGAAATACAGAACTGTGTGTTCCCAGTGGAATGGAGAATTGTGAATTCTTCATTTCACTGTACACGCCCGCTCCAATTTCCTGCTCGGTTTTGGAACCGTATACCAGATGAACCATGAAAAATAAAGAAAGTAATGTTGATGGTATCACAGTTCAAATTTTAAAGAGTTCCTTTGAAGTAATAGGCGACAAAATTTTGCATATTATAAATGGTAGTCTGGAAAGTGGCGTATTCCCAAGTAAATGGAAGAGAAGTCTGGTTGTACCAATTGAGAAGGTTCATGGAACAGTTAAGTGTGAGGAATTTCGGCCCATAAATATGGTACCACCATACGAAAAACTTCTGGAAATATGTGTAAATGATCAAATAGTGGAGAATTTGGGAAAGCAATAATGTGTTAACTATATACCAAGCAGGGTTTAGAAGAGGAAATTCCTGTGAGAGGGGGCAATGAAGACGGTTTTGTTTGACGGGAAAGGGGGGTGCGCTGAGGGCGGGAAAATGATTGTGTGGTTTTCTTAGACTTTAAGCGTGCATTTGAAACCATAAACAGACAACTGTTATTGAAAAAGTTGGAAAGGTATGGCTTTGGTGAAAAAATTATAAAATGGTTTTCAAGAATACTTGCCCGATAGAACGAAAGGGACAAAATGGTTCCATTTCATCGGCTCAGAAGTCTTTGTATGGTGTGCCACAGGGAACCGTGTTAGGTCCTACTCTTTTCATACTGTATATAAATGATATTGTTAATGTTTTTAAAAAAGTGTAAGATAAGTTGTTTTTGATGATATTGTGATATATGTAATGGGGGATAAGGTAGGATGAAATAATCAATATAAAAAAATGAAGAGATATGTAATATATTGAAATGGCTCGGATAATAATTCCTTAAGTCTTAATGTAACAAAAACAAAAATGATGTTTTTATAAAGAAAAAAAATGTTAAATTAAATAACATAATAAAAGATGTAAAATTAAAAAATTTTTGCTTTGGAGAGAGTGGTTCAGTATAAGTATTTGGGATGTATTATAGATGAAAATTTGAGTTTTTTTTGAACATTTTAAGTTTTGTTACAAACAAAATGAAAAAAAATTCTATGATTGGGAAGAATGTCAAAAAATTAAGTTGTTGGCCTAGGTGACCATTTATAATCGATTATTGCTCCATCTCTATTTTTGTTCTACATTGCTGTTCTTAATGAATCCTTCTCAAATGAACGAGTTGCAGAAAAAAAAAAAATAAAGCCTTAAGGATAATATTAGGATGTAGTGTATACACTAGTAGAACTGACATGCTAACAATGGCAAATGTTTTGAGTGTAAGACAGACAATTGTATGAAATAGTATGATTTTTATTTATAAAATGGTAAATGGTCTGATACCTGTGCATTTGTGTAATAATTGTACCCCTTTTTTCGAGATGTTCATGAAAAACAATACACGTTCTAAAATAACTTTTTTTTGAATAGGGTCAACACTAATTTTGGTCAGAACAATCTTTTTATAGGGGCTTAAAGCAATACAATGAATTACCGGGAAAATATTAAGGCTTCTGGAAACTTAGCTCAATTTAAAAAATTTTTGTAAGATATATGTTAAAAAAACATTGTGATTTAATTTGAAGGGTATATATATATATATATATATATATATATATATATATATATATATATATATATATATATATATATATATATATATATATATATATATATATATATATATATATATATATATAAAACCCAATATATAATTTTTTAAAATTATTAAAAATTTTATTTATAAAATTTTCTTTTAATTTTTATTTTTAAGAAATTAGTATTAAAAGTATGCCAAGACATGTGGAAAACGGTAACACCTAGCATCTCCCTGTCATTTTCTTTATTAGTGGTTTGATCTTTCTTTGTTCAAAACTTTCAATTTTAGGAAGAAAATAGGTATGAAAATGACTTCAGAAAGGAAAAGCAGAGGCAGCAACACTGTCTCCCAAACGTCAAGAAACAATTATTGAGAATTTTAGAAAGAATTATTCGTCAGGAGCTGACAGTCAATTGCTTACGATATTTTTCTTTGTTCTAACCGTAATAGATAACCGAAAAACTGTACTAAGATCTGAGACGCTACTTTTTTATTAAGAACGTTGGATTCAGATTTATATGGACCATTTCTAGGAATAGTCTTTTATGATATGAATTGACATTTTCTAAGATCTCAGCATGATCCCAGTCAATTTGGTGGATCATCAACCAAGACATGTTCCGCTAAGGCACATGAATGAACTCCTCGCCTACAATCACTTTTTGTGGGAAGTGACATGTGGCCTTTTAAATTTCTAGATGTCTGTCCAACCTATGACTTGTTACAATTTTTACATGGTATTTTATATGATAATGCTGAACCTTTCATCATCTGTCAGGGGAGATTTAGTTTGGAATAAATTCTGAGAAACAGTTTTGAGTTGTCTTTTCGCTATCTTTATATCTGACTGTTTAAAAATGTTAGTTAATTTATCTGTTAGTGTTTCAATATATGGTAAAGAAAATACAGTTGTGTTTAGAGTTATTTTCATTTAAATTGCTGTTATTAGTGTTGTTTGAGTTACTTATATAGGAAGATAAAGTTAATGGTTGTGAAGGTCTGTCTATAATGTTTTCTGGTACGTATATTGTGTACTAAAGAGAAATGATAATAAGTTTTTCTGGGTAAGAATTCTCCAAAAAAATGCCTTTAAGTTGTTTTAGAGCTCTATCCCTGTATTGAGGGTCAGTTAGTTTTACTGCTCTATTTTTTCATTCCAGGATGAGGTTTATTTTGGTCTTAATCGGATGGTAGGAAAAATAGCTAATAAACCGATTAGAATAATACGGTTTTCGGTACCATCTTGGCACAGGGTGTTATCCTGATTCCTAGTTACCTAGTTAGGGAGAAAATAATAAACTCTCGAAAGCTTGACAAAACAGAAAAGGGTTTCATTACTAAATCCAGGCCACCAATCCTTTTCAATAATTTAAAAAAGACTGCATCCCCACTACTCTGGCTCTCCTGATATTTTTCAACTAGTCAGTCGCAGACTACTTCCCCCATATATATATATATATATATATATATATATATATATATATATATATATATATATATATATATATATATATATATATATATATATATATATATATATACAAAGTACTATTTTGTTAAAATATTTTATAGGTGTATATATTGATGTATTTATATGTATATTTTTCTAGCCATGTGCTATTAATAAAGATTATTATGATGTCTCCAACCGGGCCGGGGAGATCGGCCTTCTGCCACTCACTCAGTCTCTGGGTGTACAGCCCAACTCTCTTTAACTTCTACTATACGACTATCTTCGAGATCTACCGCTTTAATTACTCTTTACTCCACTGCTTGACTCATGTCTTCACGCGCTTTTTCTCCACTGTATCGCGTAAAAGACGGCTAATGGCAGGTTATCAAACCCAAAGCGACTAATATTTTTAGCGTGCAATATGCTAAAAACATTATCCGCTTTGGGTACAACTTTATGGTGCACCTGCTTGTAGGTCCGACTTGAGATGGGCAAGGCAGCCTTTTACGAAGACAGAGCATTCTATCTATTATTTCTAATCTATATATTTTCAAGAATTCCGTCGGATGTTCTAAACTTTCATGTTTATTTTTTACTTATCAAACAGGTAAAAAAAATGTTATTTAAAAAATATATAATTTTAGATTCATATTGTATTGGTTCTACAACAAGTGGGGTTTCGACAATATACGCCAGACATCTCGATCCTATTTTTCAAAAATTTAATTTTTAATGCACATTTACTGCATTATGTTAGGTCAGTCAATACCAATGTACTTTTTTAAATTAGACATCTGGGTCCATTTCCATAAGAAAATTGTTCATTAAAAAAAATTCAACTGGCTATAATTTTTAAAGGACCATAGATAATTTTGCAAAACTTGACAATAAAATAAGATCAAAATTACGAAAAAAAAAATACAAATTGAGGATTCGCTTTTGATTAAATTTTCTCTGATTTTTTCTCAAATTTTAAAACGGTTTTTTTTACCAATTAATGGTTTTTGACTATCTTGGGTGATATTTGGTATATAATGCAGTCTAGTGCAGACTTGTCAATCTAGATTTTTTAAATCTGGACAAAATCGTAAAGAAAAATTCCTGTGAATTCCTACCTATAGGTGTATCATTTTTAATTCCTAATAATTATTGTGGTTCTAACATTTGTGGCACAATAAATATACAAGCAAAATTCTTATGAAAAGTTATCTCCAGGAATTAGGCTTGCAAGAAATTGCTGGAAGTTATACTTAAATCTCCATATTTAACGCCGGGGGAGTAACTTTTATGGAAAACAATAAAAATTAGTGATGAGCGAGAATGGTCTTGGTCTTGGTCTTGCAGCAAGACCAAGACCGAGACCAAGACCAAGATCGCCTTCTTGCTTGCAAGACCAAGACCAAGACCGGGGCATGCAAGACCAAGACCAAGACCGAGGGGTGCAAAGACCCGCCAAGACTAAGACCGACCTGCAAGACTCTTTGCACTTTTGTCACTTTCTTTTAAATTATAATATTCAATTTTTATATTCAATATACAGAGGTATTTCATACAGACATGACAAAAATGTGTCGAGAACTACCCAAAAAGGCGATTATTTTATGAGTAACAGGTTTTTTTTAATAAAATATTAATTAAATCGATCACTTCGTTTTTTAATAAAATTATCTAAAAACGATAACCACCACCACCCGTGGTAGTGGAGGGCGTAAAAAATATGATGACTTTTATAATTTTCTTCCGAACGAAGGTGAATAATTTCACAACAAAAATTGTTAATAGTGAAATACTTAGCAATGTACTAGATAGTGACCAGTATAAACTTAATCACAGCTTTAAATGAGAAGAATATTCAATATCACTCCTACGAAAACAAACAACAGAGACCAATTAAAGTCATGTCACAAGTTACATCGTTCTTGTCACCCACAAAATCATAGAAGAATTGCAAAAAGAGGCTTTAAAGCTTGATGCAGTCAATAAACTTAATGGAAAACCAAACAGCCATTGGATACGTTTATGCGTTAACGTTCAGAGAAGATGAGGATATAAACAAAATCTACGGGATTACGATATACTGGAACAAAAGTTGAAATTCAGCCCATCAAAAATAGTAAGTTAGTGCCACACAATGTAAGAGATGTCAAGCTTACGGGCATATCGCACGATGTGCCAGAGAACCAAGATGCGTTAAGTGCGTAGGAAAAACATCTGTCTTTACTATAGAATGTGATAAGCCCCAAAATATTGAACCAAAATGCATCCACTGTGGCGGCAATCATCCTGCTAATTATGGGGATGTATTGTTGCCAAAGAAAATGCAAAAATTAAGAACAAAACTTAAAGAAGAACAGTTTACCAAACCAAACAAAAAAATTATTTATAACTGAAAAAGAGAAATACTGAAAGGACGTTACCACAAAGAGGTACTGTTAATAAAAAGTACAGCGAAGCCGCAGCTAAAAAAATACTGGTAGCACATATATGCAACCAAATCCCAGCAAGAGAAAAGAACCAGACCCAACTCGAAGTTTTCATTATTGGAAGAAATTAAAAAATGAATGAAAGGATTACTGACTTGAACATAGCGCTGAAAAGGGGCTATTCCAAAATTAGAAATGCGCTAATTAACTTAGAATTATGGAATGGAATGCCAACGGATTGTCAACATCAACAAGAATTACAAGCAATCCTTGACATTGAGAAAATCGATTTGTGTCTCGTCTCTGAAACATATTTCTGTCAAAGCAGTAGCCTGGTTTATTAAATTAAGGGGATTATAAGGTATAATTATACAATACATGTGTACATTAAGAAGTGTGTAAGAGAGGCAATTTATTAAAATGT
This sequence comes from Listronotus oregonensis, assembly GCA_019359885.1. Lineage (NCBI taxonomy): Eukaryota > Metazoa > Arthropoda > Insecta > Coleoptera > Curculionidae > Listronotus > Listronotus oregonensis. The sequence goes on along the minus strand of JAHBCN010003770.1, from coordinate 18,785 downwards.
GACTTGATGGTGTTGAAGTTGCAGGTTTGGGAGGAATAGGAAAGGCCTGTAGGCAGCAGGTTCAATAGTATAGAGATTTTAAAGAAAAAAAAATTAGGGTTTCTCTAAATGGACTGTGTAACCCCTGGTCAAAGGCCTAATCATATCAAATCATATTCAAATGTAAAAATTGGTTACTAGGATGTCCTTTCTTTTTGCACGGCTCTTTAATAATTAAAGAAATTTAAGTTATTTTTAAGCGTTATTTTACAGTACCCCCCAAAAAGAGTCAACCACCCATCGATATTCAATACATTGTCAATTTAGTAACTCCTTTTATGCAAATACCTATCTTTGCAGTCCCTTTTTCATTCTAATAATAGGGTGTTTAGTAAATAAAGTGAAAAACTTTTTTAAAGTGGCGTCGTAATAAAACCAACGTTCTCATTACTATCTATTTTCGATGTTTACGCCTATTTTAACATTTAATTCGTTTAGAAAAACAATTTAAATTCCACAGGCCATCTATACTGATTCAAATGTATTCTCAACGCGTTTGTTCTGTAATGAGCCTTCTAACTAGTTATTTGGTCTAAAATGGAATTTTTTAATCAAAGTGTATTATTCAGGAAATTGTAGGGAAATAGGTTGATTAACATTTTTTAAATTTTCTTGAATGCGTGTTGTATTCCCATTTGATAAAAAATTATATAAAACCTTTAACTCCTCAAATTAAAAGTTTTTTTAGCCCTTAAGCTAATACCCCTGTGCAAGCATAATTCAAAATTATGTTTAAAATTTTTAAATGGGTTACATTAAATAATTTATAGGTATATTACTAAATTTTATAAATGTTTAAAGTAATATTTATCTAAAGTAAGCATTTGATCTTTTCGGTTTTATCGTTATTTAATTTAATTAACTTAAATTATTGAAAATCACAAAGCACCTTGACAACTTCAAAGTAAGTATACAAATTTGTCCTTTAGCTGCTTCACATGCAGAAAGGTCCTTAATATTCCTTTGTTGTTGTTAAATGCTACTTCATGGAAAATTCTAATCTAAAAGATTAAAACTATTATATAAGCTATATTATTATTTTTACTTTTAAGAGATATTGTAGCTTTATCAGGTTTATTTCGTGCTGAATTTGCTGACATAAGAATTGTTTTTGATATTCATTATAAAACTGAATCATCTGATTTTTAGACATGCTCTTTCTTACCGACAAATGAAGTTCTTCTACAACGATACTGTATCTAAAACAAATCTTTTTGTTGTAATTGTTTTTGGTTTGTAACTTTGCGCGTTCCTTTAGATGTTTCCTCCATAAGGGATACAACCACTAGATCGGTCAGATACTTCCTTCTTCTTGGCTGGAGTACTTGTTGGTTTACTGTTATTAAAATATAATTTCGGAGTTTATGCCCGCAATATCTAAAATTCTGAAGAAAACTGCCAGAGGCCACCTCCTTGTAATTTTTTATGTTGTAGTATAGGAAGCGCATTTTTGGTCGACTGTATCAACGCCACTTTTGTTCTATTATAATGTAATACTTTGTTTTTGTATTCCCATCAATTTCATCATTGTCACGCATGGTGGACAGCAAAATTACAGCTTTATTTTTTTTTTTGGAAACATGGGATACTAAAGTTACATCAGGTTGGAATCCAAACAGAGAAGATCCAACTATACGCGACTTGTTCGGTAGGTACTATGGTAATTCCCTTTTATTTTTTTTAATGTACCAGTCAAAGTTAGACCATTTTTTTAAAAGAAATTCCGCTAAATCATAACTAGTGTAATAATTATTCAGTTATGATTCCTTTAGTGTTTTTTATGGGCTCTACTAGTCTGTGCACACATCGAAAGGTTTATTTGACGTTTTGTAGGGTCCCCTCACGTTGTATTCCACAATATATTTCAAATTTCCAAGTGGTATACGTTTTACTGTCACAAAGGGCATATAATTTTATGCCATATTTGGCGGGTTTTTGTGGCATATACTGAACAAATCCGCATCGTCCCTGAATGGGATGTAACATTTCGTCTATTGTGACGAACTCCCAACCATTATTATTCAAGTGCAGTTTTTGCACAAAATCAATCAAACACGTTCTTATCGCTGCTAATTTATCATATTTCTCGCGTTCCTTTCTTGTTCCTACATCGTCAAAACGAATGGCACGAAGAATGAATAAAAATCTTTTATAACTGAATATAGCTCTTAATAGAATCATTCCAGTGCCATTTGTTTCCCAAAGTTATTCAACATTCACATGGTTTCTTTTGACGGAAATTAAGAAAGTGCTCCAAATAATGCAAGCAAAATTTCCATCGAAAGAAGTTAATTTGCAGTCTCATTCTCTTTGGTACGCAAATTTTGTACGTTTATTTTCTATATATATATATATATATATATATATATATATATATATATATATATATATATATATATATATATATATTTATATATATATATACTTCATACCACAATAGTATTGCATACACATATCACTATTATTAAAATAATTATTAATCCAACCATATCTTTGTCAAAAAAGAAAAATGACTCTATAGAATTGAAACATTTTTCGCAGCACCTTTTGAACCTGGTAATACCTTAACAATATTTTTATTTGGTTTCAGCTACTAAAGCTTACGTAGGCGGCTTTCCAAATCAGTCTCATTATCTTTTCCAATATAAAAATTTTCATCTCTTCATTTGGCTCTAAAATTGCACCGATATATTCCGAGAATTTCATCAGCGGACTGCTCCGATTCACTATTGCTACAAATCTTCTTCAATGACCTTCTTCCTTCACTTTCACTCAAAGTCTGGCAATATCATCGTCACATCAGACAAGTTGGTTTGCAATCGCTTCTAACTCTTTATCAGTAAGTGGCTTTCTGAAGGCTCTTCTGTCCTAAAATTTGAAACTTATTTTGCTCATAAACTATGCGGAGAAATTACAATAAATTCTTTTTGCATAATAGAATGTCACAGATTAAAATTTTATGTTAAAAATGCAAAAGATTATATCAAAATTTTACTTACATGACAGGTCGCGTTGCGGCACGGAATAATGCAAACAGCACCTGGTTAATTTGACGCCTCAAAACATACTAACAGAAATATCATAATAAAAACCGTGCATGTCACATGTTTCTAATAATAGCCATTTGTGCATACCCAGACGCCAGGGGCGTCGGGCGTAATAAACTGGGAGAAAATGAATAATCTTAGATTGCGGCATTAGAGTACGCTGCGCGACCGGCGAATACACTTGCAACCTAAAAAAGTAAAAGCTATTCTTATATTGGATCTGTTGATTTATAAAATAAAATTGAAGGCTACTTATTATACAAGGTGTCCGAGAAAATGTGGGAAATCTCCTGGATATTAAAAAAAAACACGTGAATTAATATTACAAGTTTAAATAAACTTTTCCTGTATGCCTTCTCTTCGGAGATATTGACTCACCAAAGAGTCCTAATGAAATCAAGTTTTTGAGACATAATTATTAAACCACCAGGTAAATTCAAATTTTATTTTAATAAGATGTAATACTAAGTAAGACTTTTCATATTACTATCAAAGGAAGTGTTGTAAATTACTCACAGCTGCTGAGACGAACTAGCTGTGACACTCGTGACCCTCTTTTTTTACGCCCTTTATTGATAAGAACTTTGGACAACGGTTTTTACAAGCCTTTACTTATTGAATAATAATTAAGTACTTTTTATTCATGTCGCTAATCCTAACCGTTTTCGAAAAAACCTTACTTTATTTACACTGTTAGTCCCCTAGTTCTGTCGGGTCCAATATCAAAAAGAGGAATTTTCTTTTCACTCCAACATAAATAGTTCAATGCAGCCAACTTGAATAAACCATAAAAGGTTCTAACATGTGGGCTCGTAGTGTCTGATAACTCCGCGATCACAAAAATAGCACTCTACCTTTGCACATACAGTAGTTGTAATAGCTATTTATAAATATATTATTGGGACCAGACGTCTCCCAAAGCACCTAAATATTCGAGGCCCTCCTACCTGAGTGATAGATTTCATCCGATGGGCATTCTCATAGTCCTGAAAGCAGCTCTGCAGTATATACGCTACACAACACCAAACAGTCTATTGACTAATTACATTTATTGGTCTGCAATATAAAAATAAACAGTTGCACCTGTACCTACGCCGTAAGTAGATAATGACAGGTGTTAAGTTTGACTTTGATGTTTCTGTTAGTTATCAGCTGGGTTACTTTATTTAATTGACGGTTCAAAATGGAAGAAATTCCACAAAATATAAGAGAAAAGGCTACAAAGCGACTGAAAATCTTGGCCAGTTAAATAAGCCAACAGTATGATCGGGAGTATGGCATACGGTATTTGGAAAGATGCGAACGCAATTCTTCAAATAACCGAAAACGTTTTAATGGTATATTTCAGGAACTGGTAAGTTATTGATTTTATTTTAATATGTTTAACAAACTTCATTATTTTTAGTCGGAAAATACAGTCCGAACTCTCTCTGACCAAGCATTCCACCCTAAGGTCTACGTTGATGGTCTATGAAAATATATAGACATTTCGCAATACCATCGTCTCATCTTTTTAAAAGTTAAGTCGAAAGGATACGTCCCGGAAGAAGTCTAAAGTTTTGGAAGGAGAAAATATTAAAATTTATTAAGAAGGCTCCTGATGATATCTACTTGGTACACAAAGTCATATTGGTAATGGGGTGTTTTTGGAGGTTTAAGATTTAGATGGAGTTGGTCAATAAAATGACCATTGATGACATTGAAGATAGAGGGACAGTCTTGGTTATAAAGGTAACAGAAACTAAAACTTCAACTTCAAAAAGTTTACTATCATTGAAGAAGATTTAGGCGCTTTAAATTTGAATAAAAAAGTATACAACATTAAGACCAGCCGGAATAAAGGAGCGAGCGAAGATTCTTTCTTATCTATAGAAAGGGTCGATGTACAGTACAACCCATTGGAAAAATAACGAGTAGGAAGCGTCCCAACATTGATCGCAAAATTTTTAAAACTGATAATGCAGAAGCTTTCACTGGCCACTGTTTGCGTCGCACATCGTCAACTTTACGGTTAGGCAGGTGCTTCGTTTGAAACGCTAAAATAACATGGGAAAATGGAAAAGCTCTTCAGTAGCTAAAGGATATATAAGAAAGTATTTCATCCAAAACAAAGCAGCCAAAATGATTGCCAATTCAGTTAATTCCGAGGTTAATTCCAAAATTATTCATCGAAAATTCTTTAATGGACTGTCTTTCTATACAAAATAGCGTTAGTGCTACCAATTGCTGCTACCATCACAAAAACACCGACCATTCTATAGTGGGATCAGCTACATTCTTCCGGGACATTTCAAATTGTAGTTTTTTTTGAAAATAAAGTTTACTGTTTAGTATTGTTTAAAGAAAAATTATTTTTTGTATAAACTTGATCTTTATTGTGAGAGAAATAAAATTGGATAAGCAATAAAATTTCCATATTAGCGCATTAGGGCATTATAAGCGCACATCATAATGCTTGCTTTATAATGCCCTAGGTGTGATAGCAGGTATTATTGCTATCATAACATATTCCGTTTCTAAGGTATTATAGATCAATAATAGATAGGTAAAACATAAACTAATATACGATTATTACCTTGGCCAAAATTCGTTGGTAATATATTGAAAATTATAAAGTTTAACAATATGAAAATCACATTTTTTAATATTGTGAAAAAGCAATTTGCAGGGTGTCCCAAATTCGATTCTTATCATTGAAATGCAAAGTTGCACAGTTTGATGCTGATTAAAATGCCACCTTAAAAGTTTCCAAAGATTTTTGAAAAAAACCGAATAATAAAATAAAATTATTAAATACATTCATAAATTACCATATCTTAAACCAGCAATTAATTTGTACAAACCAAATAATTATTTTGATATATACAGTGTGTCCCAAATTGGTGGGGAATGTATAGGGATCTTGGAAACCAATGATAGATAGAAAATCGGTTAAATGGGGAAAGTTTTATCAATTATGTTAGTAAGCTAATTCGCTTACTACATGTACTGGTTCACTTAATCTGCAGTCTTAGTGAAGTTTTGAAAAACCTAAAACATGCATTTTTGAAAATCGGTCATATTTTTTTATAAGTGAAAATTTTTCTCAAATCTGTAAAAACTTCCTCAAAGCACTTTTTGTGAATACACTGTAGATAGTCAACCTCATTTCTTCCGTCATCTGTTTTTAGGAATCATCATCAACTTTATTTTTCATATGGACGCTATATTGATTTTACGCAGCCAAATCAGTGCCTTTTCATTCTGATTTCAACAATGTATAACATGTTATAATTTAAGAGTTTATAACTCCTATTTAATTTAAAACAACATTTTCTCAGTTGGCCTTGATTCCGGCGAATATCATTTTTTTTTTTTGAAAACAATAAAATATTAGCACTGGCAAAATAGATAAGCTAAACAGATATTTAACAGAAAATGGGTTCATGAATATAGCTAGAACGTTAATATTGTGTTACAAAAAAAGTAAACTTAATGAATCATCATCAACTTTATTTTTTCATAAGGCGCCATATTGATTTTTCGCAGCCAAATATGTGCTTTTTATTTCTATTTCAACAATGTATAACATGTTATAGCTAGAGCTTATAACCTCATATCTACAAACAAGACATTTTCTCTCAGTTGGTCTTGATTCCGGCGAATGTCATCTAGCGTTATTATCAGTAAGTTAGCTCGGGTACGTTATTAAATTTTTTTCAACTTTGTAAAATGGTTAATGATTTAAAGAAAACTTGATATTTTGCAACGTAATTTTCAAAGCAATAGAAATGTTAATAAAGCTGCAAACGTATATCGACAATTTTCCTGACAGTACGTTAAAGAAAATCGACAACAAGATGCTACAGTTAACCAACATTTTAAAGAAAATCCAACATCCTCAGCCAGGGTTGTTGATAGAGAATTCCACATACCTAAGTCAACCATTTATAGGGTAGTTAGACTCATTTTAAAAATATCGTTAATATGTTGAGAAATATGGATAACATTTGAATTTTAGGTCGTTATTTTACATCTTCATTTAAGTAGGAATATTAGTTTAGCTTACTTTTCATTGTTTTTGTTTTCACTGTTTCAATTAACTGTACATGTATTTTTGTTGTGACATGGTATTAACGTTATAGCTACGTTCGTTAGAACCCATATCTGTAAAATATCTATTCAGCTTATCTATTTTGCCAAGTACTAATATTTTATTGTTTACAACAAAAATGACGTTCGCCGAAATCAAGGCCAACTGAGAAAATATCTGTTTTTTGAAATAAATGTGGTTATAAACTCTTTAATTATGACATGTTATACATTGTTGAAATCAGAAAAAAAAGCACTATTTGGCTGCGTAAAATCCAATATGGCGTCTATATAAAAAAATAAAGTTGATGATGATTCAAAAAACCCGAACGTAGAAAATAAAAATTGATTTACCGGTCATATTCTAAAAAAAAAGTTGTTTGAAGAAGTTTTTACAGATTTGAAAATTTCCCCCTTTAAAAAAATATGGCCGATTTTCGAAAAGGTTTTGTTTGGGGTTTTTTCAAAATTTTAAAAAACATGAATAGATGACAGAGGGATTAGCTTACCAACATAATTGTCCAAACTTTCCCATTTAACTGATTTTCTACTATCGTGTTTAAAATCCCCACATTCCCCCCCCCAAATTTTTGGACACTGTAAATTATATATTATTATATTATATATATTATATATATATATATATATATATATATATATATATATATATATATATATATATATATATATATATATATATATATATATATATATATATATATATATATATATATATATATATAAAATAAACATGTATTATAAATTATTTCAATATTAAAAAAAATATTTAAATATTAATTATAAATGTTTATAATAATAGTATTCAAAATTTATTAAATATATATTTATATATTTAAGGAGTTTTAATGTTCATATACTCTGCAATAAAAAGTATAGTCAATAACTACGATAATGCAATTATAAAATAAAATTAAAAAAAATATTTAAACATATAAAAAATATTTGCTGAATTTTTAATTTTATTTTTATGTATTTCCCTATTTAATAAATATAAAAAATATAAAAAAATTAATTTGACATTTCTAATTGTACTTGCTATTTTGTTCTACAAGATGGTGTTATTAAATTTACACTCCAATGTTTTGTCTTTGAGCTACTGCCATTAACTTTGTTTTTTTAAATATGGCCCTGGATTTTTTATTACGTATTTTAAGAACTTTTAAAGTCTTAAAATCAATGATGTATCGTACTTATTCGAAAAATTCATATTAATTGCAATTTTCGTAAGAAGCCATGTGTTAGAGAGAGACAGAGAATAGATTTTTGGTAGGAAAAAAAGATTTTTCCGAATAAGTGCGATAAATTATTGGTTTTGGGATCTTAAAAGATTTTAAAATCCGTAATAAAAAATCCAGGGCCGTATTTAAAAAAAAAGAAAAGTTGATAATGGCAGTTCAAAGACCAAACGTCGGTGTGTAAATCTAATAACACTGTCTTGTAAAACAGAAAAAGTAGCAATGCAAATGTAAAATTTATTTTGTGTTATCTATTTAAATAAGGCAAAAAAAATAAAAATAAAATCGCGATAATTCGCTTTTTTCCAAAAATTTTGAAAGTATTTAAAATTTTTAAACTTTCAGAGTGTCATTTTGATTAGCATCAAATTGCGCAACTTTTAGGCATGTACAGGTGACCCTGTACATGCTTAACTTATTTGGGCGACTTTATTAAATGTGCCATGTATGTGCACATGGACTTAATATCTTAAGTTGTAATAACTGCCAAGCCAATGAAATTTTAATAAAAAATTTAAAAATAAATAAAAAATATTTCTTAATCCAAAATGAAGAGTTTTATATGAAATTAATGTACCTTAACTAAAGATATATTATTAAATTTTATTAAATAAAAGCATCAAAACAAACACTGAAAGAAACATTTTAATGATCTTTTCGAATATTCGCAAAACGGTCTTACATATCCCTAAGTATGATTACGAGTATGTATCTAAAGCTGTCTAGCCCCAAAATCTAAAATAAATTACGTTAGAGACGCACGATGTTCAAATATTCAACTAGAGTTACTTATAAGGACATCAAGTCTATTAACAGGACCTCTTTGCATGTGAACCACGTGCAGGACGAATTTGTCCACTCAGGATTGGAAAGCTATGCTCCAGCACGTTTTCGTTAAGTAGTTCGAGACGAATTACGTATGTCAAGAGGATAGTTTAAGTGTGTATGTACGGTTCCTTAGTTGCCTTGTGATTTACATTTATTTGTGTAAGTTAAATTCGCACCGAGTGCATCGAAAATACAATGTACCAACCACTTTTGTTTTAATAAACATAAAGGCCTGATATTTTTAAATTTTTGGTTTATACAGGGTGTCCCAGAATATGTGGGCAATCTCTCGGAATCTAATAGAAAACCCAAAAATATTATGACCAGTTCCCATAAACTTTTTTTCTACGAGCCTTCCCTACGGAGAAACAGGTACATAACGGACAACCCTGGAAATCGTTTTTTTATAAATAACTTTTAAAATACTGGGCGTAATTTAATATTTTTTTGATATGATGGTTACTAAATAAGTCTTCTTAAAATAAACCCATTAAATCATATTTGGCTTAATTAGTTTGCCAGGGACGGACTAGCTCTGACACAATAATAGCAATTTATTTAACACCCTGTTTGATAAAGGCAAGGTACGATAAAAGGTATTCTTGATTAACATCGATAAAATTAACTGTTTACGAGAAATAAAATATTATAAATAGTACCTCAATATTTAAGGAGACCATTTTTGGGTCCATTTTAAAAAGAAAACTTTATATGAACGTATATCCTAAACGTCTTAACTTTTGAGCTACAGGGTGGTAAAATGTTTAAAAATAAATCATTTATTATTAATATCTGTAATACCACTTTAGATATTTTAATGAAATTTAGCATACATGTATCATGTATCAAGAAGCATTTTTTAGTGTACCACATTTTTTTTTATTTGCCAAAATAGGCAGGTCAAATTCTGTACGAACGCCACTGTTAAAATAAAAAAATGTAGTACACTAAAAAATGCTTCTTGATATATAGTACATTTATGCCAAATCTAAAATATCTAAGGTGGTATTACAGATATTAATAGTAAATGATTTATTTTTGAAAATTTTACCACCCTGTATCTCAAAAGTTAGGACGTTTAGAACATACGTTCATATAAAGTTTTCTTTTTAAAATGGACCCAAAAATTGCTTCCCTAAATATTGACGTACAATTAGAAAACACCCTGTATAATGTAAAAAAAAAGTACCAACCATGATATTTTATTTCTCGTAAACAGTTGATTTTATCGATGTCATTTTTTTTAGTTTAAAGTTAAAGCTATCTAAAAATAATATTGTAAAGCCATTATCATACAGGGTGTTAAAAAAATGCTATTATTGTGTCAGAGCTAGTCCGTCCCTGGCAAACTAAATAAGCCAAATATGATTTATTGGGTTCATTTTAAGAAGACTTATCTAGTAATCATCATGTTAAAAAATATTAAATTACGCCTAGTATTTTAAAAGTTATTTAAACAAAAACGATTTTCAGGGCGTCCGTTATGTACCTGTTTCTCCGTAGGGAAGGGTCATAGGAAAAAAGTTTATGGGAACTTGTCATAATATTTTAAGGTTTTCTATTAGATTCCGAGTGATTGCCCACATATTCTGGCACACCCTGTATATCTTAAAATCTTTATCTATAAGGTTACATTCTTAGTACCAACATTTTGTTGGTTTTTGGAATCGAGAAGAAGGCTGGTCATTCAACACAAGTGTTAAAATATTTTTTAAATTCTTCTACAATTTTTTTTTGGCGACAATGAAATCTAAAAAATAAAAAACATTTTGTTGTCTATAATACCAAAAAACAAATTATATTTTTCAGACTTCTATATTGTTCTTACTTTTAGATTAAATTTTAAAATTGAAAAAAATGCATGTTTTACTTGTGGTAAACCGATGGTTTTTGAAATAAAGTTAGTGCCAACTCATTATACATACTTGAGTTATAAATTAATTTAGACCCTTTCTCTTGGCAAAAATCCGTTAGTAATATATTCAGCATAAAACTTTAAAAATATGAGAATCATATTCTTTCATATAGTGAAATTGAATTTTTTATAAGCTTGTTACTCTATTTTCTTGAGATTAAATTTTAAGTAAGCTGAATGAATATATGAAAAAGTTTTCTAAAAAATACATGTGGTAACGTTATACTAGACATATAGGTAAAAAAATTTGGTGATAAATTTTTGACACTTATAAACCAGCGATTTTTAAAATAGAGTAGGAGGCAGCATACTAATAAACAAAAAAATTGCAAATGGTTATATTCACATTTTCTCGCAAAAATTAAAATATTCTAAAATATAATAACTCCACACTTTCATATTATTTTGAAAATTATAAGGCAATGGCACCTAGGATTTCGTAAAAAGATAAGATAAAATCACTTTGTTGGTAATTAGTTTAGTATAAGCAAGCTGCCAATATTTAAAATAAAGTGAAACGTAGCTTCTTGTTGTAACATTGTCAAATTAACAAATTAACAAAGTCAACAAAAATATATTGGTTATACATATTTATATTTAAAATTGTAAACTTACAAAATATGCAAGTCAAACTCTTTTATATTTTAAAAACAACTTATTTAATTTTCCACAAGTTTATATTTTTTAGTAACCTAAGTTATTGGTATCTAAAATAAAGTGAATAGTAAAAAAGTTAATATATAAATATATTTGTAGCCAAAATTTGTTGGCAATAAATTTAATACCATTTAAGCTTTATAAATTTGGTAATCATATTCTTTTATTTTGTAAAGGTTTCTAAAATAAAATTAAAGGCAGAATATTTAAATCAATAAATTTATGTATTAGCATTTTTAACTTTTTTTTGATAAAAATGTGTTGGGTTTATTTTAAAACATGCAAATCATATTCTTTTATATTGTGATAAAGCAAATTAAATTTTTCACAACCTAGCATTATATGATTATTTTATAATTAAATTTTAAGGGTATTAAATAATAACATATAACAACATATGTTTTTTAAAGTAATAATAAAAATAAAAAAATATTCCAGATAATAAATATATTGCAACTAATGTACCGTCGTTCTCTGAGAAGTAGGGGGCAGTTTATTGATTTATTAAACAAAAAAATTAAATTAAAAAAAATAATTGTTTTTTTGTATTGTGATAGAAACAAAAGTAAATCTGTCTTCCCCTTGTATAATTTTATTATTTTTAAACTAATTTAAAAGGGTATTACACAAACCTTGTTAATAGTATTTATGGCTATTTTATTAATTTTAATTATTTTTATTGTATATATGTAAAAGTTTTATTGTGATTTGTGTCATTATCCATTCCATCTATATTGGGAAAAAAGGCATTTCTGATTGTTTTTTGTATTAGTTTTTTACGTTTTTTAACGGCTAAATGTATGTAATGTTTTATTATGTAGGTCTTTGTAAATAAGTAAGAAGCAGTTTGTTCACAAAGAGAACAATTAGGTATTATTTTTAGCATCCTCTTGGCAAAAGCTTGTTGGTAATACATTACAAAATTTAAACATAAAAAAAATTTTCATATGCTTTAAAATTGCATTAGTGTTATTTTCTTGAGAATAAATTATAAACGTATCATATTAAAATATGTGACACCTGAGGTATGCTAAAATAATAACCGAGGTGCGGGAAACAGTTCTCGACGAAGTAAAATTTTTAAAATGACGTATTATTGACGTTTCATTAGCTGATATTTCCAAGATGAAATACAGGTCTTATATACAGGTTTTTACTACGATTATTACGATAATAAAATAGTGTATTATTATTTGCAGGTACAGCATTTATAATAGCCTAATTAAATCCAATCTTATTAATTTATTAAAGATGTACGCAGCTTTTGCTCAGATCTTTTTAACAGTATATCTGAAAAATATATTTATATACATATTTCTGTAGGAACTTAAATTCCCTATAAACAAGATCTGATTGAAAATTTTCGTCCGACAGGCCGTTTTCACATAATCTTGCCTGAAGGGGACAATTTTTGGGTCCATTTTAATAAGAAAACTTTATATGAACGTATGTCCTAAATGGCCTAACTTTTGAGATACAGGGTGGTAAAATTTTCAAAAATAAATCATTTATTATTTATATCTGTAATACCACTGTAAATATTTTAATGAAATTTGGTATATATGATGTATCAAGAGATATGTTTTAGTGTGCCACATTTTTTTTATTTCCACTCGTGTAGTTCGTATGGAATTTGACCTGCCTATTTTGGCAGACATTGATAGTACGTCACTGATTTCTCGTAAAATAAAAACTATTTTTAGAATCCTCAATAATTTTTAAGCAAAGTTGATTACTTAAAATCTGGTGCACGGTTTTCGCTTAAAAAAATTAGAAACCGTTTCTCTACATGATCATAACAATATCGGCAAACAATATCACCATGCAGAGAAATATCTACATTGAATATTTCTAGGTAAAACCATGCGTCGGACTGAAAAAAATCAAGAGAAATTTGCTCTCTTTCTTTGTCCGACGCACGGTTTTAACCTAGAAAAATTAAATCTAGACATTTTTTTGCATGGTGATATTATGATCATGCAGAGAATACAGCCAAGTATCTTGGAGTGATACTAGACTACAAGCTGAATTGAAAAGCACATCTTGAAATGGTAGCGAAGAAGGCCACAGTATCGCTATGGCTCTGTAGAAGAGTCATAGGACGGGACTGGGGACTTTCTCCTAAGGTCATGAAGTGGATAAACGAAGCAGTCATCAGGCCACGGATACTATATGCCTCCGTGATATGGTGGCAACGCACGGAACTTAAGACGGCACAGATAATGCTGAAACACATACAAAGAATGGCAATGAGAGGAATAACTGGGGCAGCATCTACTACTCCGACGGAATCGCTGGAGATTATTACGCGGCTCCCACCTCTCCATATAATGATCAAGGCCTCAACAAGAGCAGAGGCACTAAGACTGGAGTGTGGAGGAAGGTGGAGGACGAGGGGGGCACTGTGACATCATGGGCCAAGTGAGAACTGTGGCTCTTTCGATGAAAGCAGGATAGCATCCCCCCAGTAATCCACTTAGACCTCATGCACAAGGTGGACATGGCATCGGCGGATAACTGGGCCTACAAACGCTGTGGGACACCAAGCGAAGGAACAGTTATCTATACAGATGGCTCAACGAAAGGAGGCCGCACAGGCTTCGGTTTCTATGTAGAAAGGACAAACTACAAGTTCTATGGAACAATGGGAAAATATGTAACCGTATTTTAGGCGGAAGTTATGGCAATAGCCAAAGCCATAGAATACTGCCTTAATAGAATATACAGGGGAAAAATACCTATATGTACTGACAGTAAGGCAGCGATCGGGGCGCTAACAAATACAGTGCACAGATCAGAACTTACGAATAGATGTCGGGAAGCAATTAATAAACTAACAAAAACCGCCAGAGTCACCCTGCAATGGGTCCCTGGACACAAAGGGATCCCGGGAATGAAATGACTGACAAACTCGCCAATTTGGGAGCTGAGGACAATGGACCTGAATATACCGTGGGAATCTCTTACAACACGGATATGACAGAGATAGCAACATGGATAGAGAAACGGTTCGATGAGAACTGGAAAAAGACAAAAGCCAGACAATCGAAGGCTATTATTGGGGAAGAACTATGGAAGGACCTACCGATAAACATAAAGGACTTCAATAGGGTGCAAATGAGAAACCTAACAGGCATACTGACAGGTCATTGTAGAAACAGACACTATCTCAACAAGGTAGGAAAAAGCGAGAGAAGTATATGTAGATGGTGTGAAGAGGGAAGAGAGGACGCCATACATGTACTTAGAGATTGCCCAGCACTAGGGCACATCAGGGGAAATGTCTGGGTACGGCAAGACTGGACCTAAATAACATAAGATTCCTACCACTAACAGGACTTGCATCACTAGTGAGGAAATTGGGGCTCTAGTAAGCAAAACGACAGCACCATATCAGTGTAAAAGGAATGCATACATAAGGGACAGTACAGGGTGACGGAACCTGTGTATGCTTAAGGGTTGGTGTAGAGCATAATAGGCCTCAATGCTCAGGGCCCCAGCGAGGGAACTCACCATGATACAAAAACCCGTTTTTATGTTTTTAAGCGAAAACCGTGCATCGGATTAAAAAAAATCAAGTGATCAACTTTGCTTAGAAATGATTGGGGATTAAAAAAAAATTTTTGTTCTAAGTGAAATCAGTGGCGTACCATCAATGTCTGCTAAAATAGGCAGGTCAAATTCCATACAAAAGCCACTGGTGGAAATTTAAAAAAATGGTACACCAAAAAATGCCTCTTGATATATAGCACATTTATGCCAAATTTCATTAAAATATCTAAAGTGGTATTACAGATATTAATAATAAATGATTTATTTTTTAAATTTTGCCACCCTGTATCTCAAAAGCAAAGACGTTTAGGACATACGTTCTTATAAGTGTTCTTCTTAAAATGGATCTAAAAACCGCTCCCTTCAATTAGAAAACATCCTGTATATGTGTGTGTATGTTTGCGGAAAAACACAATCCTGGTGGTAGTTTTAAGAGCTTGGGTTTTGGATTTCTTATAAGTATCCGCCAGTCTACTGCGTAACGCTCATAAATCTCGCTGCTCTGGGTCGAGAACGAAGGGGAGTCAACATGTTTACTAACAAACCTCTTCGAAACCTGATTAAAATCTTGACCTGCGAGACATATTTCAAAAAAACCTAATACATAATCTAATTACACACCTACATAAATTTAATAACATTAGATTTGGGGTTACCAGAATCCTAATAGATAATTCACTAGTGAGATATTGTCCCAGTTCACAAAGGCCGGGATAAAGAGGGTATAACATCGTTATACCCAAACCGACATATTATGTTGGAACGTCCCACTAATCAGTTAATTCCGGCCATACGTCTTAATTTAATTAATAACTAATTGGAAAACAAAAATTAAGACAATTCAAAGATAATATATTTTAGTATGGGATCTGAATTAGAGTCGACCTTTAGTCATTGCCAACCAAATAAAAACTATTTTTTAATAGAATATTAAAGTATAAGTGAATTAGGTCTTTAAAACACGCGCGGTTTTTGGAGCACGAGGGCGTAGCCGGTGTTCCTAAAATAGAGCAAATGTTTTAAAGACCAGTTATCCACGAATACTTTGCGCTTTTTTTTTTTATTGCTTTTGAAACATTTGTTATAGTAATATTTTATTTGACGTTATAAAGTACTTATGTCAAATCAATATTCTTTTTTTCTTTAAAATGCCTGACATGTGCCAAAATTCAAGGCTAAAGGTTGTCAATGTCATCTTAGACTTCACATTTCTCGTGTTGCTAATTGATGTACCATGGTAACCTTTAAAACAAGCGCGTTTTGAAAGCTGGATTTAAACACGCTCAGGCGTACTTTAATTAAGCAAAATAGGGCACCAATAAAAATATAGTATGTAAATAAATGTATTGTGAATGGGATTCTAAAAAATTATAGTCCAAGCTATAATAAAATAAAAAAAACTGTTTAAAAAAAATATTAAATAGTCCATGTACAGGGTTCCCCACAATAAACTACCCATTTTAATTGCTCAGGAAAATTGTTAACACTTAATAAAACTAACCCTTTATTACACTTAATTACAATTTACTCTTTGGGATTTACTATAACCTACGACATATCCAAACTTTTAAAAATTACGTCTTTTAAGTAAGTGATATTAACTTCAATGCACTTTTCAAGATTTGACAAGAAATGATTCATGACACAATGAAGGAAAACCTGATTAATTCACCGGAACTATTCAGGAATTCGGACTTTAAGATCTTGGAATTTTTCTGAACGAGTTGCAAAAACTTGGACTTAAAATAGCCCCACGGAAAAAAGTCTGGTGCAGTTAAGTCCGGGGACCTTAAAAGCCAATTTAAATCCCCAAATAGTAAAGAACTCTTTTAGAGTTTTAGCGGTATGTACTGTTTCATCTTCTTCTATTAAGTTACTCTTTATGTTTTATAAATTGAATAATCCATAAGAATTAAAACTAAACATTAAATTATGTGTTCAAACCTAATTATGCTTTATAAGAAAAATAACCTTTTACAAAAATCTATTTTCCTAGTTTTGTGACAGGTGCCTACTTAATTAATAATATGTTGATTTAAATCCCAAAGATCATAGAAGATAATATAATAAAAAAAAACGTACTGACTTATCTCATATAGAATTTATTTCAATATCAAAACAGGTAGTCTATTATGCGGAACTATAATCTTGGTTCTTATTTTTTTTTCATGACAGTACCGATATACCACTAAAAAAAAATTTATTTTTTAAATAAAAAAGACTAATAATTTCTGTAATTTTAGATTTTAAAAACTTCCAGAGGTTTTATTTATGAAATTAAAAAAATATATTTAGTGGCATACTAGTACTATCAAGTAAAATTTAAAAAAATGGAATTGACATTATAGAGGAAGTATCAAAAATGTTTTATAATTTTTTAAAAAATTAATCATTGCAAATTTGTTTACCAAAAAATTTTTTTTTATTTGATAAAAAAAAATCTACTACCTTGTTAGAAAATATGGTTTTCAACCCCTGAATAGGGGTAAAAAACAGCACCATACCTCCCTTAGGAAGGTCAAATTTTTACCTTCCTGTTCCAGCCGAGTATGCCTATTAATTTTTCATAAATTTCATTTTTATTATTTTTCCTTTTGGCAAAAGATTTAATGATACTAACTAAAAAGATTCTAAAATGTCTTGCGGAAAACAGTCCATTTTTTTTAAATAAGTTTTTAAATTTGTGTTTTTTATTGCAAATCATTATATTTTCCCCAAGTTCCCCCAAAAAAAGGCCCCTTTAGTCTTAAGGATTTTAAAACTGAAAATTTTTTTTAAAAAATAAAGCAAATTTTTTTTAAAATATCTTAAAACTGCTTTTTTTAAAAAAAAAACTATTTTAATATAATATTAATTGGGTGTGATTTAATTAGTCACCAAAGTATTCACTTTCTAGGTATCATATAAATTGGTATGTTTTTTTGGGTTTTTCATAAATTCCTAAACCAAATTTTTAAAAATAATTATGTGCAAATATATAAAGAGCACGAAAAGTTGTACCCAGTGTACAAATTTCAACCTTCACCCCCAGAATAAATGCTAAAACAAGTTAGAATTTATCTTCTTACGCGCCCTGTATTATTAGGATTTATAATAAAATACCAGAAAAATTATTTAACCTCTTTCTCTTTCAATCAATTAATAATGAACTATTAAATCAAGAAAAAAACCTAATTTTTAAAAAGGTTTTTTTAGGAAATAGTTATCGAAGAGTAGCGGACATGTTTGTAGCCCCTTTTCCCAAAGGGAAAATTTAAAAAAACGACAATAGAACGGACGATAAAAAAATTTGAAACTACAGGCACAGTAATCAATAATTGCAAATGGAAGAAAATGACGTGGAAAAAAGGAGACAAATTTTCAAAACGAGAGGGGAAAAACGTGATACTTTGTGAGGGGCCGAAGGAAAATTAGCACGAG